>VZTX01017212.1:418940-476603 GCA_013400915.1 Pardalotus punctatus
CCCTTCCCTTCCCTTCCCTTTTTTCCATTTTTTGACTGCATTTAAGATTTTCAATGTTGGCTATGCATTACTTATGTTTCACAACTACTTACTGCTGTGATTTTAATCTTGTCTGGCCAGTTCTTCTGAACTTCATTTTTCTTCACAGAATTCTTTCACAAGAAATTTACCTACCATAGCTTACTGACATTTTCCTTTTCAAAGTTTATTGTGACTACTTTCCTATTCTTCTTCCTTTCACTAGAATCATGGCCTTTTCATTTCATAAGCTTTCTGTTTACAAATTTGCCAAAGTCCCTCCCAAGCAAGTCAAATATATATTGATAGTATTCAATTTCTTCTATTTTCCTTCTGAAATAAAATCTCATTCCCCCAAAACAGTCCAAAAGAGAAATAATATATGAATAATAGGCATTGACTGATCTATTCTTTTTTCCACTGTGCCACAGAAGGTAAAAATTAGTGGTATTCAAATTTGCTTGGTTTCAAGTTAAAGAAAATATGCTTTTTCCCCCCACAATAAACACTTTGTGGAAATCACTGCTGCTAGATACTGTGAAAGCAAGGAGTCAAATTCACAAGAGTATTAGATTTAAAAAATATTAATGATATAAAATGTTGGGCTTCAGGGAAAAATTCAGCCACTGTAATGTCTTAAAGTAAGTCATTTGAAAACATCCTGTTCCTTTTTTCCTTTTTTCCCCCTTTTCTTCCTGAAATATCTGGGGTTAGCCACTGTCAAGATAAGAAAAGTGAACTCCTAAGCTGATCCAGTTCTTCTACTTCCATGGATAACCTTGGCATTTAGCTTGTCTGCAAATTCTTTCTAGTCTAAACACCAGTAAGAAAATTCAAACCATAAATAAAAAACATTGGCAGGCCAAAAAAGAATTTGAGGAACAACTTTCTAACAGAATAAAAAACTAACAGTAAAGCCATCTTAGATTCATAAAAAACCCCAGAAGTCTGCCAGGGAATCTGTATAGCTAATACATGATAAAGGTGCAAAAGGGAAGCCTGATGAAAATAAAACTTTAGCAGTTAGAAAACCTCAGGGAATTCATTACATTAGCATTCACTCTTGGGGAGCATAAAGGGAGTACAACACTTGCCTCTTTCTATGAAAAAGACAACTTAGAAGAATTTACACCTTTGTCTCAAACAGAAGTGTAAATTAAAGAGGTTTTAGAGCCTATTGCTAAAATTAACAAGAACAAATCTCTAAAGCCAGATAGTATCCACTCAAGTGCTTGGAAAGATCTCAATATGTTACTGGACTCTGGTCTGATACTCACTGCTTAGCTCCGGCTCAGTCTCAGCAGCACGAGAACAGGCAAATGTGACCGGTTTCTAGAAAGAGCTCCAGGAGGCACTCTTGGCACTATGGATCAGTAAGTCTCATTTCTGTACCAGAAAATCTGGTAGCAACGGACATGAGTTAATCTCTGAGTATAAAGGAGGGGAAACAAAGAATGGGGTTGCACTAACAGTGGACAAAATTTACAAGAAGGTACTCACGCATCTTTGCGCCGATGCAATTGAGTTTCAATGAATCCAAAGGTATACTGGGAAAATAATCCTTAAGGTAAATGAAAGAGCAGTAGTAGAATGACAGATAGCTGTTACCCTTCAAAAGGAGATTCTAGAGATGGTCTGGCTATTTTTTTTTTTTTTTTTTTCAAACCTCAGGCCAGCGCTGTACTGCAACCACTAAGTGCTGACAGCATGTTAAGGAGCTGTTACATGGGCAGCCTCTGACTCCGGAAATCCCTAATCCATGATGAGAGTAACAGGATATTCCAGGAAAAATACTGCTCTCTTCTTGCCCTGGGTTTCTTTGCTTGCTCTGGGGTTTTTTTCAGTCTGCTACTGGCAATTATTGGACATGGGACAACGGGCTAGATGGATGTTTCATCATGTCCAGTACAAACAATGTAATGTTCATATGAATTATCACTGGATTTGCAAGTTAGCCCCAAATTCACACTGAAGAAGAAGCCATCAAATTCCCCAAATCATACAGTGATGTATTCCCCCCTGGAACCTTTTCTGGTTTTGGTTGAATATTTCTTGAGTTACCTGAAAATTTATGGCCAGGTTTTTAAAACTGCACATAAACATATTTTTTAAATCAGCTAATGCAGCAGATAAATTCATGTTTAGGCACCTAAAACTAGAGATAAAAACATGCTTAGGTGCCTAAATACCTTTAAAATATGGCCCTACACATCTTTGAAGATGATGCCAAGACTTCTGTGGACATCGTTAACACAGGGCTGAACTTCAAACATATTCAGCAGGATTCAGATAATGCACAGAGCCCATCTTGGCACGAGCTCCTCTTAAAGGTTAAGAACTAAAAAAGGAAATTCTCCTACAAAGACAGAGTGCACAAAGAAATTTTTGGGAAATAAAAAGTTCGGGACCCCTCTTTATCTTGATGAATAACATAGGGGTAATGGAAAACAAGGAGAGACAGATAAGGAAACAGAGATAAGAAAACAGATAAGAAAAGAACACCGAAGATTTTAATATTTAGTGCCATTAGAAAGCAATAGGCCAACTAGGGAAGTTAAAAGATTATAAATTTCAAAAAGAGCACATTGGATTCTTTTTTTTTTTTTTTTTAATGATAGAAGCACCTGAAGAACTTCTCACATATATGAAAGAATTTTAACCTACACAGGCCAACCACTACAGAAGAAAATTTGGAAGTCTACCCGTTTTTAGGAAAAAAAATAACACAGAAGATAAGAAATAAAATGTAATAAATACTGTCTTGCAGATCTGAATTGAAACAAGCTTTGGGAAAAAAAAGTTGGCATGGCCAAATTCTGTCCTTTTTTTTTCAAGATACATGCCTTTTTGGAGCACAGCATCAATACTAAGCCATATTTTAATTAATTTGTTTGCAATGAGCACTAATTTATGACAAAAAATCCCTTGTCTTCCTGGGATCCAGTTTCATTCAGCATTATGAAAAGGGTTTACATCTTTTACTGCAGACTGTGGTATTCTGGCAATAATTTTACTAATTAGTCTCTGACTTTGGTCTTGAGTCAGGATGATTCGTGACTAAATGAATTTTAGGAGTCCTTCTGCTCCCTACATCTATGAAATGTTTGTGATGAATAGTTCCACGCCTACAGCCCTAAAATCTGCAGCAAATTTACTTTTTAAAATTTCAATAATAGTTTTTTACAAATATTACTATTTTTCTAGTGGACTATGTGTGATTGTGTACTTTCACTTTTGGCTTGCACTTTTTGTTTCTATTTATGACTGAGAAATCTGTGTTCTTTTGTACTGAAGTACAAACATTCCTCATGTAAACTATGAAGGTATAAATGAATTCACATGGGGTTCAGGCAATAAAATACATTGAACATGTATTGTTCCAGATGATGAGCATTTTCCTTGAATCAAAAGTCAGCAAATATACTTCTCCAGAGAGCACTCTGGTGATGGAGAATATCCTGATAAAATGGACTAAAACAACACCAGGAGGAACAAAGGTATCTCTCTGTAAATCAGAATTTGCTAATAAACCTGAATAACATGAAAGATTTGTACAAGTGAAATCAAGAGCAATCGCAATATGCACTGGTAGTTAATGTAGTCAATCATTTCCACAGCTACACCTCTGTATATATTTGACTGACTAAAAGCAATTCTGCTGCTATGACTTTCTTGATTGTGAAGCTGGGTTTTATTTTGCATTTTATTAGTCTTAAAGTAGCTATGTAGTTGCAGTTAAATAACGATTATCAGTTCCATGTTATTACACGAAGCAAAATATATTGTGATAATTGTAATGGACTTTTGATGTTATTTTGCTTATCAGCTGCACCATTTTAGTAGTTTTCCACATCTGTATATGTGACACTAGTTATGCTCTGGAAGTGTTAATTAAAGAGAATTTAGAATAATATACAATCTCCGTAGCATGAGCAGCAACAAAATACATGATCTTCATTTCACGTTTCTTTACATAGTGATGACCTCAGTCATATATCCAAATAAAATTTAGTTCACATTAATTTTAAATTTCTCAGAAAAGACTTAATTCCTTTGTCTCTTTGTCAGTGTTGATTTTATTAACCTCAATTTTCAAAAATGCTTGTTTAATAGTCAGCAGTTATCATGAGGTTATGTAAATGAAAAACAAACACAATGCTTCCTTATATTCCCGACTGGAAAATAGTACAGCATCTCAGAGCCCACCATTGGAAAATGTTTTCTCTGAGTTTCTCACTTCAGTTTTAACCCAATTTTTTATATAATGTAACTAAGAGGAGTGCCAAAGTTAAAATATAGTGTTTATTTAATAAGGTTGCTTGGCCTCAGGAGAGTATCTAAACAGATTTGGTACTTTAATACCTGGGTGAAATTCATTCTTGGCTTAACTCTTGATAGATACACCCAGGGATGGGTTTTGTCCTTTTATTTTGCGGAAATATTTTGCACTGATTTATCCCTTTATTGAGTTTGGCATCTTCCAAGACTTAGAAAAATGTAGGAATATTATGGAATATCACTTTAAATCCCATTCCACTCAAAAATCCTTTTGAGTAAAGTAAGGCAACTAAATTTAAAGTTTAAAATAAGACAATCCTTGCAGTAAAAATCAGCCACTTATCAGTATACTTCCATGCAGCTCATTCGGAATTCAGAATTTGGAACACAAATTTAGAATATTGAACATGGCATTATTCATTACCTGGCACACAGTCATTCAAGGCAGTTAGCCAAACAAGCTATCTCTCTACTTACAGGTGAAACAACGTTTTTGAGAATCTTAAAAATTTGAAAACATTCATAAATCAAAATATGAGGGTTTCTAAGAGGGAAGCTAACATCATGCCAATTTTAAGTACAGTGGATAGGGAAACAAGTCAGCAGTTTAAAAGGATTCTCTGACAGGCACTTCCACTTATTCAGACAATATCAATTAGTGTCTGCAGAGCAGACAGCCACGATGATATTTCAATCGGTGTGTTTACCAGATGCAAAGAGACGCTATTTTTCCTCTCTTTGTTTTATACTGCATCAAAAAGAACAATTAATAGTGAAGGTTAGGACATGAATCAAGGTATAGAATTGGTGTTTAAACATAAGTTTGAGAACCTGTCAGATCCAGAAACTTTTCCAATGACTATCACCACTCTTCACAATGATTTTGCTCTACCAGCAAGCTGTTTTTCTCTTTTTTCCATGGTTGTACACAGTGAAGTGTGTGGCAGGATTGCACTGGTGGGAAGGGCTGGTGGGAACTGGTCCAGGAGAGGGCAGAAGCCCCAGCCACATAACCTGTTCCTGGGGAAAGGGCTGCCTGGCAGCCCATGTGCCTGTGCCTCAGCCACTGCACTCCTTCCAGCCCCTTCAACCTGTCACCCAGAGAAATGAGCAGCATTTGCCAGGATGGTGAGTGGGATGCCTTGCAGGTATCCAGGAGGAGCAGTCCGACCCCACCAAGGCGCTGCATACCCAGGACCATCTTCCCTCCTGACCTGTCAGCTTCTCCCAGCACCACAGAGTTTCAATAAAAGGAACACAGGAACACAACTTAGCAATTTGAGGTGAATGTTTATTTAGTCACAAGACTGATTGCTGAGCAATAGGAGTAAAGCCCAAATGGACTTACAGCCAGTAAGCTGTGATTTCCAGGGTAGCCTCACATCTATGCAGGCAAGGAGATTGAGAAGTAAACCGGATCTCAGGCATCCTTCTCTGATGGTGCCTGTGCTCAGCTGCATCATCTTACAAGCAGCTTAGTCCTGGCTGAGAGTGAAGAGAGACCTCCAGGACAATTTGGACAATTGTAGTGGATGAATGAATGCACAGACTACTTTAAAAAAATATATATATATAAAAAAGATGTTAATACTGTTCAACTCTTTATTTCTGCCACTGTATCTGCTTTAGACATGCTGAAAACTTCCACTTCACTTATAACGTTCATGATTGTAAAGACTTTGAGTATTTTCAGCATGAATATTTATATGAATACAGTGTTTGGGCATTCATTTTTCATCCTTTGGTATTCCTTTCAATAAAGGAGGTAGGGGGCCTTAAAGAGTAACAATCCATCAGGAATACAGGGCAATAGCAAAAGGTTTAGATAATCAGCTATGCCTAATGGAGAACAAATATTAATTATGATTAGCTACCACCAGTGCTTAAAAAATATATTGATGTGGTATCTTTCTGAGAAAGCCAAAAGCAAACACTGGTGAATAAAATACATCTGCATTAATATTACCATCTGTGGATGATACAGTTTATGATAGTTTATAAACAAGATTCAGAAAAAAAGTCCTAAATTCAGGGCTAAATGGGAAAAAATCATTCATAACAAGTAATTTAATCACATCTGCAAATATTATTCTGTCTGCTTGGAACCCCTTCAAATTTCAGCTGGATTAGTTCTCCTTCACTTCCTGTCCTAAACATTTGTTTTGTGTTTCTGTCCCTGTTAAACAGAAATTGCCTTTCACCTCAATGGATGCCAGCATTTCAGTGGTGCAGGAAGAGTTTCACGTGTGCATCCTATAAAAAGTTAGACAGAAACATAAGGATAGATAAATGGGAAGTATGTGATACGTTCATTAGAATAAAAGTCAACATGTCTATGCAATACTTGTAACATGAGTTGGATTTATCAGTAGAAGGGGGTATAGTTGCTGTAATTTCAATAGAGCTAGGCTGGTGTAAACCCTTCTATCCATAGAACTCAATATTTATGTAGGTCCTTCAATTCAAAAGGATCTTAAAGTGCTTGGTGTTTTAGTAAAAATCTCTTATCTGTGTTATAGCTGGATGAATAGTACTTAAGGAACACATTATCTGAGAAATTTTACCATTTTTCATCAAATAATGTGTTGAACAAGTAATTTTATGAGGTGTTAGATTAATTCTGTGTAGTTGAATACTATACATGTTAGAATAAAGAATTCAATAAACAATGGCAATATTTACCAAAAATATGTTCAATTATTTCATTCCTTTAAAAAAGTGAATTCATATCTATGTTAAGAAATACTAATACATCTCTAATGCTGTCCACTTTGAATATTTTATCAACATTTCCCCACCCCTGCCCTCCAAAGGAATAAACACCTGAATGAATTCTTCTATTCTCATCTTACAAACCAGAGATCCAGTGAAATATAGACTTGACAGATTTTTTTTCATGTACACAAAGAGAGAATAAGTCCTTTCTAGGAATTTCTGTTTGCTTGAGCTCAATAAATGACAGTAAATAGGATCTACAACTATATCTTATTTACTGATTGTTTTGAGGTGCTGACAAAGGGTGGCTGCTTCATATCTTGCTGATCCTTCCCTCACTCAGAGATCCTCTGGTGCACCTTTGTCCACTCAGGGTGCACAGCCTGGAACTCTTCCTTTCCAATAGCTCATCTCACTTTTTCTTTTAAAATACTGTAACTTCTGTTGGTGTAACCTACCTTTTGTAAAATGTCATTGTGATTATCCCTTCAAAAGGAAAACATCAGACTTCTTTTAACACCCAGCTCAGTGTGTAGGATTTAAATACCCATCTGACTGGCCAGGGGAGTAGAGTGGTTGACTTGGAAAAGGTGGAGTTGAATTTTAAGACAATGCTTAAGAAAAATTTCTTAAAGGTGAGAAAATTATAGAAATAAATTTTGACTCAGGGCTTGGAAGGCAGCCCTCCCACTTCTCTGCTCTCCCTCCCTTCTTGTCTTCTCCCTTGCTCTCTCTCCCTCCCTATCCCTCTCACCAGAGAAGTCGTTTTATTTTGTTCATCTGCTACACCCTCAGCAGCAGACTAGGAGATCAAGTCCAGGCCTACAGTTATGTACTAATTTCTGGATCAGTCATCTCCCCTACTTACTGATGCAGACAGCACAGAATATCTAAATAACAATGTACCTCTGATACAGACATAGCTCTTTTATGGAAAGCATAGCTCTTTAATGAAGAAGCAGCAGACATAATTTGCTAACCTCTTTGGGATCTTACACAATGAAAGGTGCCTTATAAGTTACTGTAAGTGGCACTATGATTGGTACAAAAGCCTTTGTAATGTCTTATCCTGGACAGATTCTCACAGCTCAAAAGACAATGATATATTCAGTGTTTTAAAAATTGTGATCTACCATGATCTTACCTAATTTTATCTTATTGGGAGTCCTCTGCATATATTTAAATAATGATCAGATCTTCCTTCATCTTTATCTTTTCAGAGTGCTCATGCAGCCAGAATGATTTCAAGGTATTAAAATTCAAGCGTTATTCTTTTAAAAACCAATTTTTCTTTTTCTGTAAGTGTATGGTTTAATTCCATGTAAATTAATTTTACTCGGGAAAGTATTTTTTCACTTCAAGTATCTTTTAAATGCTTCTTTTTACACCCAACCTGCTGGAAAAAAAAATTAGAAAGCAAACAAATGAGATGATTTGCAGTGAAGAGACGGGATGCCGAAAGAGCACAGTATATAATTGGAAGAGCACAGGAGAATGTTTAAAATAAGTTTGAGAACAGAGATAAGGCTAAAGATGATGTTATCTGTTGGACAGAAGAAGCCATTAACATACACCAGAGTGTTTTCAATCACTTAATCAGAAAACCCTTTTCCTGAGCACTGTTTCTTGTCTGCGTGCCATGAACAAACATAAATATTTTGGATTTCCTGCATCCTTCACTCTGATAATGGGCTCTTAACTATAAGCCCTTCCCATCTCAAAGAAAGAGCTAAAAACAAATGATAAAACATGAACCATAGAGATGATTTCTAGACCAGAGGAGTTACAGAATTCAACAGCATGTTCAAAACAGCTTTTGCACTACACTGTCAGTCCTAGTTTAATACGAATGTATTTTAATATGAGACAAAAGGAGAATGGATAGGGATGAGGATGAAACTGTTCTCAATGAGCTAAAATTACTAAATTATCACTGACTGCAGTGGTATATGTTCAGCAACACAGAAACAAAAGCTTAACTGTTCTATTTTTACAACAAATACAAAATTCTACTTTTCAGTGAGTGAAATTACATTTAAGTTCATAGAAGTAAAATTAGAGAAAGACAATCTTGCTGTTTTTTTTTTCCCCCTCTTCATACACATTTTATGTGTGTGGGAAATGTTCAGGAGCTGAGATATGCACTTATTTTAAAGGAGATCTTTGAGAGGTCTTGAGGATGTCATGGTTTCTGCTGCTGGAGGCTTTTCCACTAGTTTCTGACAGTTCAAGGAAAAAATTAAGGTGATACTAACTCTTCTACAGAAACAATGACTGGATTTCTATAGCTGTACAACTCCATCAAACCTTCATTCACATATTCACTCTTCTTCCTGATAGCTGAATGGCAGTCAGGTCCTCACAACACTGCAAATCCAAATATTGCACCAGGAAAGGGCAAAACAGCATTCACTCTATAACAATCAAAGTATATTATCAAAATCATCCTAACTTTGGCAATAGCAGTATGGCTTCAGGGGCTG
The DNA here is from genome assembly GCA_013400915.1 of Pardalotus punctatus. NCBI lineage: Eukaryota > Metazoa > Chordata > Aves > Passeriformes > Pardalotidae > Pardalotus > Pardalotus punctatus. The sequence continues at coordinate 428,435 of VZTX01017212.1, forward strand.
TTTTCAGATAATTCTGACACTGCTGATGCAATGTTTCCCTTGGTCCAAATGAGCTGTATCAGTAATTTGAATTATAATGAACTAGAAACTGCAGAGTGTGTTTCAACAAATAAATCAAAGTGGAATACTTGGGCATCAGGTGAAACTAACTTTAAGTAATCATTACATGGAAAAAAAAGATGTGTTTTTAAATGGTTTTGTAATGCTTCAAATGACCAGGAGACAAATTTGTTTGCTATGTTACAGCGCATAACAGGAAAAACACACCATATAGTAGATTGATCACTAGTCAAGATTCAACTTCCCAGAAGTTATGTGAAAATAAATAGTGCCAAATAGTCAGCTGGGGTAAGCAGCAACTCTGCACTGAATGATACCAACTTGAGTCTGGTAAGGATCTGGCTGTTGCACTGGTTCAGGAACTTGAAAGTGGTAATTTGCATGGCTCTAAAGTAAACACTTTTGGAGAAAAGTTGTTTTAAATTCTGAATTAGACTACAGGAATATAAAATACATATCAATGTACAAACATACCCAAAAAAAAGGGTATTCTGGCACTGAAAATCACAAAAAATAATTGCTCAGTTCCATTAGATTATTTGGAAATATTATACCATTGAATTAATGTGTAAAATCTACATTTTTCCAGATGGCATGTAATAGTTATCAGTTTTATACTTAGGTATAGGAGCTCTTTATTTTTTTGCCACCACAGAATGTGTTTATGGGCTCACACTTGTATTCTACATAAAAATAAACAAAACCTTGCATACACACAGAATGCTGAAAACAGAATCGAGTTGATTCAGTGCTTTTGGTGTATATTCCCTTTGTGTATCTGAGTCAGCAACAGGAAAATTTTTATGACATTTTCCACTTGTTTTTCTTACAGGTGAAAAGCATTTATTTTAATAAAAAGGTGATTTTTTTTTCTATGGTAACTGCTAAGGAAATCTGATGGCTCATTAGAGACACTGTTTTCCCATCATAAACATTTCCTCTCATTAGTGAGAAAACTGCCACTAATCAAATGTATTTCTGAAGCACTACAAAAGGATTTGGCATTAAATTTCAAGATAATGGTTGTTAAGTGTGGCTTGTTTCCTTCTTAGGCTTCATTTTAGTCTGTTACTGCTTTGTTCTTTTTCCCTACACTGGAAAATGTGCAGCATTGTTTGTTACAGAGTGTGGGACACAAATATGAATCAAACCTGTTTACATATGATTCTGATTTTGGGGGGAGAAATTGCTTCTCAAACAATCAGACTTAATAACTGCTACAGAAACAGAATGCAAAGTTGGTTTGTTTTTTCGTTTTAAAAAATGTTGGTTGAATCACATCAGAATCTCAAGACAATTCCAAGATGAACTGACTCTGAGAGTAAATGACCTCTTCATCTCAGTGATAAAGTTCCAGCCAAAATATTCTCTCGGCCTGAGACGTGATTCATTAGAAATATGTGCATGGTGTGGAGCTCTACTTTCTATCTGGCAGAGTCCAGCCTGCAGACTGATAAGAAGCAAATGCAAATGTCCTGATAAGAACTGAATGCAAATATTTATGATATGATATTCCCTGGGAATTATGTGCAGATAAAACAAAGTGTATTATTTTCCCGCTTCTCTTTCAGGTTTGCCAAAATGCCCTTTTTCGCTTTCGGAATTTGCATTTCTTCAAAATTGATTCGGCTTGCGTATTATGTTAAGCTATTTGTTTGCTAAGGATGGTAATTAGTTACTGTAATTACAGCAATGACAGTTGCTAAATTGTTTTTAAAGCATTACAGTGAGCCTGTGCCAGAAGATTGCAGTATTTTTTTGGATTTAAGCAGAGGCTGGAAAAACTCCCACTCTAAGGCCAGCATGGGATTTTCAACTACAAAGCTGCTTTTCCTGATTGAAATATTTTTTTTAAGAAATCATTAATTTGCATTGATTGTAAGTACTAACTTTAAATTTTGGTTTATTCACAGATCACAGAAATATTAGTGATAGTGGGCCCTGTGGGAAAGGAGATACAAGGGGGACTCCCATCGTAAATAAAAGTGAAAGCTGATAGCAGAGGAAAAATGGTATAACTATTACTCTGAGCCTGTTAATTAAACTCTTTAGCTTAGTTTTTAGATAAATTAAAACAATTTAAAAATGCCTGATTGAAAGTCATTCCTGAACTTTTCTGAGGTGCTCAGAGCTAAGTAAGAAACTGAGAAACAACTATATTCACCAAGTCCTTATTGTATAGCATGCTCTGCATCAAGAGAGAGCAGAAAAAGGAAATGGACAGCTCTTGCAAATAAACTCACAGAGTCACAAAGTCAAATAAAGGGTTTTTTTCTGTGGTGTCTTGACATTGTAGTCATTGCTTTTCCATTTTTATTTACAGACTAACACTGGACATTGCATCCGGAGTATATCCAGGGTGAACAGTTGGTGATAATCCCAGAAAGCTCCAAGTTTCATCCTTTCCTCCTTCCCTCTAGCATTTCCTCCAAAGAAGTTATTGTCACAGCAGGAAGAGTGTGCAGCTCAGCAGTGGAAGAGCCCCAGGCATCATAGCATGAGCTCTTCCTCTTCCAAGACATGTGGTCTCGGGAGATTAGCTGGTGTGTGTGTGTGGGAACCCTAAGGCTTTCACCCATCTCTTCATTCTGTTCCTCCTTCCACTCCACCCCCGTATAATCTCATTCCCCACAGTTTATAGGAATAGACATAATCACTGCACTTTTCTTCCTTCAGAGAAAAGGCAGCCTCCTTTGAGGCTACAGTTCAGCTCTGTAACTAGGAAGAACACCTGTAACCCACCTTCCGTCACCTTCATCCCTCTCTTGGATGCCAATTCACCTAAAGCCCTGACACCTGAAGTCCTGGGATTTATTTTATGATCCCTCCCACCCTCAAAACCACTCTTTCTCAGCTGTTTCTCCCCATATCTTGGTTTCTTTTCTGCCCAGTCCTGTTTTACCTGGCCATCTGTTGCAGAGGACAGCGCACAGTGCCCATGGGCAGCACACCCCCTGCACCAGCCTGTGTGGGGTGTGCATGTCCACCAAGCCTGCTGACACCACTCTTAAGCACACAGGACACAATGAAAGCAGAGTTTGCTTCAGGCCACTGCTTTCATTTTGACATAGAGTCAGTCTTTCAAAGGTGCCTTGTGCTTTGCAGTACCATTTACCTAGTTACCATTTAATAGTCATGCTCAGACAATTAACTGAATATCCACATATTGCCCCAGAACACCAGCTTGAATCAGCTGCTCTCCTCTTGCTTACATAAAATTCCATTATTCTGATGATATAGAGATTTTACATTTATTTGGGGAAAAAAAAATCTGTTCAGTATTGTCTTTATGAAGTAGCTGAAGATCCAGAGAAACGCAAGTGTTATGATATCACCAGATCATTCAACACAGGGAATCTTGCAGTTTCTAACCATGAGGGAATAGCATGCTAACAGCTCATGAGAAACACATGGTGTGACATTCTGAGGTCACTTTTCTATCCCATATATAAACTTACAAAAGTGGATTTTGACTGAGCTGTATTGGATCAAAGAACAACTTCAGGAAACATAAGTTAAGATTCAAATATCAGCTAAGTGATTGCTTAGCTACAGAAAGAAAAACATCTCTCCTGAAGTGAGAGAGTTTTCTTGTCCTGAGTTTCAAAGGCTTATTCCTTACAAAGTTTATTAGCTTATATTTGGATTATACTCTTCACTTTGAAACTCCTACAAAGGATTTACTTCCAAGACCCTACACTAGCTACATAGACAATATATCAGGACATAACAGCCCCATCTGCTGCTAAGCAGATTTGTATCTAATTTATACTTGTATTTGGAGGATAGCATTTTAGAGATGGATGAGAGATATCTTTAAGCATTAATTTGGATCAAACTTTCTATGTCATTTCCATCTTAAAATGGAAAATAAATTGATAGTGTGATCATGTATGGTATGTCATAGACTATCCTCAGAATCTTTATTAAAGGAGTTAGAGACATGAATACAAAAACCCTAATTATCATTAGGCTTTGCAACAACTCATAAGTACTGATAATTAATTGGTTAACACATCCGGTAAACATTTAGTACCATTTATTAACCTTTTAAAAATCATTATATAAGATCTAATCAAGCAAATGAGAAACGTTCATATATTTTGTTTCTTATGGAAAGTGAGATGCTGCCTACTTTGGGGTTCTGAGAGCAACACAATAGCAGAATATAGTTAACTTACATAATAAACTAGCAAATATGTTTGATTACTGCAAGAGTAAGCATGACTGTAAAATTACATGCTACCTCTATAATGACTTCCTTTTGTTTTGTGTGTATATATATATACATATATCTGTATATATACAATGCTATAATTTGCATTAAAATGCAGAGCCTTAAACTATACTACTTGTGAGTTCAGCAGATATCATACAGCTAGATGCAGAGTGAGATGCATGTGAAAATATGCAATGCAAAGCACAGAACAGTGATATACATATTTGCATAAACACATAAAACATAGCAATCTACTTCTTGAAATCAGGACCAAGGCTGTGGAAACAGGCGTTGGTCCAACTCAGAGGTTAGCACAGCAGGTTATAAAGGACATATGCAGAGTATATATTGCCAGCTTGATTTTAGAGTAAAATCAGCCTTACAAAACACTCGAGTAACAGACTGGCGTCTGCTTTGCTTTTTCCTGGGTTACAGGAGAGTGACTGGGTCAGGGGAGAGTTCTGGAGGAAGGGGAATTTGTACTGCCTCAGCAGCTGAAGGGCTCTTGGAGAAACAACTTCTGAAATCCATCCTGGCTGGGAATGAAAAACACAGGGACTTACAGAGGTGATTTGGGAGCCTCAGGATAAAATACTGGGAAGAGAAGGGGAGAAATGCACAGCTAACAGTTTGAGGTGATGAACAAAGCAAAAGTTCGAGGACAAAAGATGAGGGTGCAGAATGGATGCAATCCAGCTGACCGTTTCTGAGTGGCCTGAACCAAGCAGGGAAGCAGAGACAGACCTGGGAGGACTCAGATGGTTCTAGCAAAGGGCTCTCTTCCCTGTTTGTGACTTCTGTGCACTTTGACCCAATTACTGTGTTTTTTCTCTCTATAAGACTTTATTAATTACCCTAGTTTGGATTAAAATAAAAACTGGCATTTTGAATTTAAAGGCCTTATTCTGAGTGGGCTTTGTCACTTGCAGTGAATAAAATGTAGGCAGAATGCCTGACTACATTAGGAATATGTTACGCTCCTTTCTTGGCTTTTTGTTTTGTTTTGTTTGGTGTGTTTTGGGTTTGGTTTGGATTTTTGTTTTGCAGTTTGCCTTGGGGTTCCCAAAAATACTCATCTCTTGGAATCAAGAAATAACAGAAATATATTCATTAAAAAGGAGTCCCAGACCATACAGAGGCTAAGGAAATCTTGAAATTCACCCAAATGAAAACAAAAAAGCTCAGAACAAAAAAAAAAAAAAAAAAAAAAAAAAAAAAAAAAAAAAAAAAAAAAAAAAAAAAAAAAAAAAAAAAAAAAAAAAAAAAAAAAAAAAAAAAAAAAAAAAAAAAAAAAAAAAAAAAAAAAAAAAAAAAAAAAAAAAAAAAAAAAAAAAAAAAAAAAAAAAAAAAAAAAAAAAAAAAAAAAAAAAAAAAAAAAAAAAAAAAAAAAAAAAAAAAAAAAAAAAAAAAAAAAAAAAAAAAAAAAAAAAAAAAAAAAAAAAAAAAAAAAAAAAAAAAAAAAAAAAAAAAAAAAAAAAAAAAAAAAAAAAAAAAAAAAAAAAAAAAAAAAAAAAAAAAAAAAAAAAAAAAAAAAAAAAAAAAAAAAAAAAAAAAAAAAAAAAAAAAAAAAAAAAAAAAAAAAAAAAAAAAAAAAAAAAAAAAAAAAAAAAAAAAAAAAAAAAAAAAAAAAAAAAAAAAAAAAAAAAAAAAAAAAAAAAAAAAAAAAAAAAAAAAAAAAAAAAAAAAAAAAAAAAAAAAAAAAAAAAAAAAAAAAAAAAAAAAAAAAAAAGTCACACTAAGGGAAAAAAGCCCTACAGTGTGTCCTTTTAAAAATCTTGTTGTTTTTAAACTAGTCTCAGGCTTTTTGCAAACTTGAGGTTGCTAATGCTTTAACTGTTTTGCTCTGTGCTGTCTAGGGACTGTGAATGTGGAGCATCATAATACCATCCGAAGATGTTTTACACTCCCTGAATAATAAAGCAAATGATTAAATAGATTTCTCTGATGTGATACATTGTTTAAGGTGCTGTCTTCCTGCGTGAATCCTAGCAAATGATAGGGATTAAAATCCCACACAGCATTTAATTAACACCAGTGCTCTGGCTATAATAAAAGTTCAACAGATAGATACAGTGCCTAGAACTGGGTGTTTGTTTTCTAGCTTGAAATACATGAAAAGGATGAAGTTAATAAATGATTGCAACTCTCTCACTTGACCAAGGCAAACAGACCCTGATTATCATAATAACTGTTGATTTTATTCTAAATCATAGATAGAAAAATATTATATCAACACTTAAGTGTGAATTTCTGTGTTATTATTATATTCTAACATGAGAAAATACGGATGTCTTGACTCTGCCTAGGTGTTTGGAGTTGGCTGTGCTTTCATTAATAATGTCTGTTCCTGGAGTTCTGTCACTGCCTTGCACAGGTTTGCTGGAACTGAGGGTCTATCAGGGAGGACTGAAAAAAAAGAGTTATGAAGTGTGGGTCATTATCAGTGAACAACCTGTCGTCAGCCCCATGGTGAGCCAGAGACTGGATGCAGCTGTGATGGGGACAGGGTGAGGAGCAGACTGTAGAGTCACTGGGGGATCATTTCCCCAACTAGGGCAGGTCACACTAATGGGATCTGAATGGGGAGGAAGAGTACATGTCCCTTTCCACCTTTTCATGCACCCACCGTAAATCCACTACTGACCCTGACAGAACTCAGTGTTGTTACATTATTGCCTGAGGTGTTGTGTAAGCCCTCAACTCTTAAAATTCATCCTGTGTGCTGCATGCTGTCCATTTCAGCCTTCTGCACAAAATTTGAACTACAAACAACTTGGCAGGAAGTTTCCACCTGTAGTCTTATTTTTTTCCTGTCAGAGAATCTTCCAAATAATCAGTTTAGGTGTTTTCCTCACATACATCACAAGGTCAAAGTCAGCTTTAGTATGTGACTGTAGCGCCACTCCCCATTCTGTGACATGGAGCAAGCATGCTACACTGGAGATGTTAAGAGGGAACAGCTATAGTCTCTAACCTAGGAAATTCTTAATATCTTTTTCTTATCCTAAATGCTTTGAAGGAGTATGTTGCATTATATGAGTTCTCATCAATACACAAAAAGAACTTCAGTAGAATGGACCAAGCTGTGAGATTCACACAGGTCTGTGAGATTAACTGACTGGGACAGTAGTGCCTTGGACTACCTTGGCCACAGGACTGGAGACTTTTCAGGTTCCCTGCCAGCTGACCCCAACTTAGAGCTGCTACACCACTTGCTTCTGATGAAGCTTGGATCCCTGTCAAAGCCAGGAGAATGCAAGCTATGCAATATTCAGTATGAATTGTGACTTTCTAGACTTCTATCCTTCCAGCTTTGAGACAGAGGACTTTCCCAAAACAGGTAACTTTCCCAGACCTTGCAGACAAGTCAGGTTTCCCCAGTTAAGTCCCATTAGTGAGAGACAGCTCCTGTATCCTTTGGCTGGGGACAGTGTGATGAGTTCTCAGGAACTGGGATACCTGGCTTCTCAATTTTCTCCTTGAGAAATATAATAAAACATAACAACTTATAAAACACCCAAGTGGCCATTGTCTAAACACATAACAGATCTGTGCTTTAGATGAGCCTAGTCAGTCTTTAGGCTCTATTAATTAGATCTGTATTAACTGTGAGAGAAGCTTAGGCACGGTAGGGCCCATGTGGACATCAGCTTGTGGAGTCCTGAATTTAGGTGCTATATCTTAATATATAGCTGACACCCTTAAGCATAAGTTATACCAGCAGTGTGCAGATGTTTGCTGCCAGTCCCCCTAAGTGCAACACTATTTCAAATTGCATAAAGGAGAGTTGACAATGTAACCCACACTCCACAGCTTCATCTAACAATTTGATAGAAATGAAAATGTCCAGTTTGCTTATTTGAAAGATTTTCAGCTGTTAATGTAAGGAAAAAAGCTGTAGTAAAATAGAGCAAATCACAAATTAATTGTTTAAAGAAAACTTGTCATAGATTTTTTGGTGGTTGTATACAGGTATAAGGAAAGTACATTTATTACGTTACACCTATAACTTTAAGAATGTTAACTGCACATTGTGCATTGTCTTAATGTGCAATGAAGACATATCTAAATAGGATAAACCAAGTAAATTTAGGTACATGTAACAACTAGTCTGTGGAAGAGTAGGGATCAGAATTATCTGAGATATTTCTACAATCTATTGGGTAGCTCTATCCTTACAGTTTTACAGTGACATGATTAGGATTGTGCTATAAATACAAATACCATTTGTACGTGTATAAAACATATCCCAATTTAGGAAGGAAGATAACTTTTCTGATCAAATCACTAACAAATGAGTGTATCCAAATCTAATATTTGAGGAACTCTGAAATATGTATGACCTGTTGAAACAAACCAAGTGCTTGCTAGCACAAATTAGAAGATGGCTCTGTTGTGCTCCATTAAGAGGATGAACGTGTTCTAAACACAAATCCTAAAGTAGTCTCAGACTCCATCAAAAGAAATTCATTCAGCCCAGGTGCACCTCTCTGCCAATAAAGTTTTGATGGTAGATGATAGATGGTAAATATAAATTAGCTGTACTGGATCAAACACCAGCTGTAATGATAGGGAGAGAAGAATGGCTGCATTCATCATATCATAAAGCTGAGAGAGATATGAAATGGTACTAGTTAAGATGAGCTGAGTGTATATGAAGAGGAGAAAAACAAAGGGAAAACTAGGGTACAGAAGGGAGATTATGAATCATCATGCACAATCAGTATCCATATCTTATAAAAAAAATTATTACAGAAATGTGAAAAAGCTATTATTTTCCAAAAGGACTCTGCAGATCATTTTAGATCACTTCAGTTTCCTTGTGCTGAAGCCTCTGAAAACATTGTGAAAAGAGATTGTAATCTTAGTTTGGTTTTGAATTGGTCCATGTTTTAATGTTAGCACTAACTTTTTATTAAAATATAAAATATCTGAGTAGAAGCCATCAATAATTTTAAAGGTTCTGCTAAGTAAGAAATCTGCTTGTAGATAAAAGCAATTAAATTTTTACACAATAAAGAAAACACATGGATTATGGTAATTCAAGCATTCTATATTTTTCCATATGAAATTGTTGGGATTTTTGACATTTTATATTGGAAGGAAAAAAAATCGAATTGAGGGTTTTGCTAATCTGACAGTTATTTAGCAAAGCTAAACAATCCCTTTCCCACAAAGCTCAAGATACAGTTAAAAACAGAACATGAATTGTTTCCAGCTCTTCTCACAAACTTCATTAATCTTTTGTCAGTAATCCACTTTTTTCAAGAATTTGTCCCTTTGGACAGAAGTTTACTCCCTCCTGAAGTTCTTAATGACTCAAATTTATTGTCCACAACTATCAGCTTTAGGACCCAGTCTCTGAGTTTCATTAAGCATGTGGCCACAGTCCTCAGAATTTGAACAACATTGAGCAAGTAAAGGGAATTAAAATTGTTCAGAGCCAATGCTTGGCCCCTTGCTGGATATCAAACACTGAAAAGAATGTGATGTTGCTCTGTAATGGTCAGAACTAACCAGAGAAAGTTGTTTTGAATGGTTAGGACTTGCTTATATTTGCCCTGCCTAGTCACAAACAATGCACCATATGTAATTTATCCTAACTACAGTAAATATATAGACTTGACATCTCTGACTAATGCAGAAAGTCACCATCTCCTTTCTTCCTTTTCTGCACACCTGACTGTTGCTAGTATTCCCGTGTTGACTGAGGCAGAGCTAGGGAAGGTTTTACTAAGCTTGTGCTTCATCAGCCTTTGCAGCAGGGACCTTCTGTGTTTACACACCACTTACAGAAGTGAGGTCCTGGCTTATCCTAAAATTAGATCAAATAATCAAAATAACAATAATTCTCATGACAGTGGTAATAACAGGCCATTCAGCTCACCTGACAGTTACATTTTAGCACAACTGATGATATTTCCATTGATGTTTCGAATGCTCCTTGAAGCATTTGAAAGCTTCAGTGGTTTTATGCAGTATTTATTTGGCTTTTCTTTAAGATCTACATTGAACAAGGACCCAATGAATCTAAAACTAATAGATAATGCATTTTTACACTTAGGCAAAACAGTTTAACTTCAGCACACTGTAAAGTCATTGAAGGTTTTACTTGTAGATTTCTTTGTGTTTATGCCTTCATTATGACAACGCTCTGTTGATGACCTACCAGTACAAGAACAGACTGGTTCTACCCAGGACCTCGGACCTAGAAGCTGCCTTGTAGACCATCCGATAATAATTTACATCTTAAACTTACTCCTTAATATAAGCAAGTGTTAAAAAAGACAAAATAGATCTGTTAATTAGAAACCTCCTTTTTGTCAGCAGAGAAGTACTTAAAGGGTTAACTCTGCTTCGGATTAGCTAGTAAATAAATAAATAAATGTATTGGTCCTTGTGAAGAACTATTCAAATCTACATGGGAACAATGCAGAACTATGTTCATGGTTTAACATACTTCTAGAGTGACTGTGTTTTCCAGTTTTTTGAAAGATTTTTACAATTCAATAAAGGTTGAAAGACTTTACTTGAGATTTCTTGAAAAATTATGGCAGAAATCTTGCTGCATACCAAGTGTTTTGTTATATTAATGTGTTTTACTGCAGTATGGCTGGAGTAACAAAGCACAAATAAGGTTTTTTTATAGCTATAAATCATTTCGCAGTACCTAGATGCTAGAGTATTAGACATACTCTAACACAACAGAGATAAACTTCATCTGCATAATATGATGTGAATTATTTTCCCTGCCAAGTGTGTTTTGATTGAAGTTAAAACAATAACAACATCATTCTGATGGGTGCAGACTCAAACAGAAGAGCGGTAGCACACCTAGACTTCATGAGGCTTGTGTTCTGCATACCCTAGAAGACAATTTTTGTTGTTCATGCCCTGCCTCCTCATAAAATGATTCAAGCTGTACCTATCTGGTGATATTTAATTTCTTTTAGCTCTTGCCTTTGACAACACTGATGAAACTGCCTCCTTTCCTGAACTGCCAGTTCAAAACTGCCTTGGCACTTGAGTGTTTCAGTTGCTGTTACAGCCATGATTGTCTAAAAATGTAACTGAAACAAAATTTGTTAATTACTCGAAGAAAGGCTGGGCAACTGGAAGTATGTCTGTCTTTTCAGCTACATATTACCTTTTCTTAAAAGTTTTGTCTCTCAAAGAGTACATTTACATGTGCACACAGACATTGATTCTTCTCTCTGTTGTCATTCTCTCAGGAGCCCTGACTGTATTTTCCCATCAAGTTTCATACTGATATAAGGTCTTCATCCTAATTGTCTCTTTCACAGCTTTTCCCATAGAAGCATGGATGAGGAAAAGGTAGATTATTACTCTGTTTGGCAGTGCTTTGCTTATATGGAAACATCTTGGAACTCCAGTCAATTGGATGAAATCTAGAGCCAGTTTAAGGCAATCCTAAATTATGCTGTCAGGGCTTCCATAGGACAGAGATATAAGTGTCGGCAAAGAATTTTCCCCTTGCTCCTAGGCTGTATGAGACTTCACTTCATCACCTAGTTATATATTTAGGTACATTTTAAGCAACAAAAAACCCCACATTTTTATCCCAGAAAATACTAAACCAAGTGCATGTAAGAGATGTGATTTTCACATAATGACTAATTTAAGAAGGCTCAATGAACAAGTGATTCTAAAAATGTAATGGCTGTTTTGGATCTGATTAAATATATATTTTAAAGGTTGTGGTTTCTATTCAGAACTCCTTAATTGCCTTGGATAAAACAGGTAGTTCAACAGAGGGAAATCTGCCTATACTTCTTACTTTCTTAAACTTTGCCAACAGTTGCACAGTTGGCTTACCAAGCTACTGTCTTATTATTGAAGTGAAATGCACAGACTGCAAAACACAAGTAATTCTCTTTTTTGCTGAGAAAAATATCATTCTGTTGGTTAATAGTAATCAGAAGTCATTGAAGTGTTTACTAGATGGCTAAGCAATGAGACTTACTAATAGCTCTTCCTTCAGAAAGGGTTATCAGCCTCTGCTTCACTTTCATGTTTTGTGTCTTTTATCTGAAAAGAGCTTTTTAGGACTACAATTCATGACAAACATAAAGAAGGTCCATGCAGATTTCAGATTTCTAATCAACTCACTTAATTTGTCAATGAATGCCAACTTATCATATCTACTTAATGTATAGCATGCTTAAAATAAGCAGAACTGCAGTGTATATTAACAGAAAGGGGGTATTTCACTGCCAACAAAAGACTGTTGTACACAAGTTTTTAACAACGTGTTACTGATTCCCAAATGGTGTGTTACTGATAGTAAAACTGGCCTGTATAATGGTCCTAGAATGCACAAAGCACAGATCTCTTGTATTTGTGGGGCATTACTTAACTGTTTGTCTTAAAGAAAACAAAGAATTCCAGACCAGGATTCAAAATATTTGGTAGCTAAAGCTTTTTGTTGCTGAGTTAGTAGTAGCTAAATCATTTACCAAAGGATGCACAACTAAATAAGGAATTGCAGACCTCCCAGCACTGTAAAGACCCTGCAGTTATCATAAATGAGGTTGAAGCTATATCTTCTATATCAAAAGGATTTGGGGCACATACAAATGTTCTTATTTTGCTTTGGAACTACCCCATCAACTGCTATTACGAATCAAGTTTCAGCAATGTTTATATAGAATATAAAGGGCTGTTACCAAGTGTATTGTATGCTTTAAAAATTCAAAATGCTTCTATTTCAGCTGCTGACTGAATAGTTGTGTCAAATACAAAGTTAAAATTTTAAAACAAAAACTGGACATTCATGTAATCTCTTTGAACACTTGTGAAACTAAACAGAAATACTGCAGGATTATATTGGTAAAGAAAGTAAGAAAAATCTCCATATGGCATTTTCTGCATGTTTTAAATGTGAACACTGCTTTGTACATATGTTGTTCTTGTCAAATTGTTATGTAGTTCTGCAGTTAGTCTGAATTTCTGCAATACCATGGTGTATTGACAAATCCACACATCCTATCTATCTGGTCAGAAATATTGTTATAGTTTAAGAACACTTTTCAGGTAAATATTGTTATAATTCTTCCTTTGGCAGTTGGGGTTTGAAATTCAAATGGTTTAGACACAAGCTTAAAAGTATGGTTTCAAACTTATTTAACAAAGTAATGCAAAATCTTTCATTCATTTAGGAAATTTTCTATTCCATGAACTGCCTTACTGATTTCAGACAGGCATGCTTCCATAAGAAAAGTGAGTAAAAATAGTAGGATACAGGCCTGATTAAACATTCAGGATCATTGTGGATAAGCAAAGTGCTTAAACCAGATTCTTTTTCCTCCAAGCAATTTAGCCAAGGAGCTAAACTGTCCTCTTTCAAAACACAAGAGCCACACAAGACAGAAGGATATGAAGGATCATGTGAGTGCAAGGCTCTACCTGAAGTCCATACACTTTGGCACTAAACAGTTTTTCTATTTGTTGTAACTTGGAAGAAATTGTATGGTGCCTTAGTACCTGATCTTCCATTTGTGTAAATGCAAAAATAACTCTTTTTCTGCTGTGTACCTAAATGCATGACACTAATGCTCATAGAACAATGTCAAAGTCTTCAACAGAAACAAATGTGAAAGTGCAAAATACTATTTCAAGGACAAAAGCTTTCAATAAATTATTCAATAAAAATCTTATATTCAGACCACCCACCAACAAAAATAGTTAACATATTAATTCTTATCATAAATAGCCCTTTATCATAATTTAATATCAGAACTGAGTTGAAAGTGGAGTTTTTTTAGGAAGCTATGGTAAGCCACACCATGCACTAAAACTTCTATTCCCAACACCTGCCCTTTTGCAGCTAGTGTTCTTCTTGGGGTTTGTGGCTGGCCAATAAAAAAATAAACAAAAAAAGAACAAAAGATAGGAAAACTGGGAAAATTAACAGAAATGCGAACCAAGAATATTAAGCTGATATTAGAATTATCTTCAAAGCTTGCCTGTTGGTATTACTGGCCTTTAAGCATACATTTGCAAGTTACATAAAGAAAAAACCTCTCAAACGGCTGTTCCAAACCCTAATTGTTGTAACTTATCCATGCATTCCAGCAAAAATTTTCAGTGCTCTGCAGAAATGTTTGTTCACTTGCTGCAAACCATGTCACAAATCTTCACTGCAACAGCTAATATTTTACAATTGATCAAATAAACTGGGATATGTATTCTAAATATGTGACTTAATGAAAACAACTAAAAGATTTATGCTCCATTTAATGTACTTAGCTGAAGTCTCATGGGATTGCCAAAGGAGATAAAAACTGCAACATGGGTTAATGCTTAGTTATCTTTGGTTAACTTATATAGCTTAGTAATCAAAGGACATGAAAGGAAAACCTTTGATAAAAAATAGCCTATTTTAAAATTCCACAAAAGACAGCTGCCTTCAAATATAATACAATGTAAACTTTTATACTTCCAAACAAGATCTCATAGCTAAACTTAATTTGCAATTTATAGACAAGATGGTATTCTTAGTTGTTTGGTATCCTATTAAATGTAAAAATCAGTTTGGGAAGAAAAATTAAGAATGTGAAATGATAAGTAGTGGTGAGAAATATACATATTTTCTTCTTCTTGTCTTTCACTGGCTTTTGCAAGACAACAGTGGAAAGCAAGAATCTACAATGTAGAATGCTACTAAAGAAAGAGAAATAAATAAATTATGAGTAAATAGTCCTCCAGGTCTCTGTCAAATTCCCAACATTTTGCAAACTGAAATAGAAGTAAAAAATGTCTTTCTTTAATCCACTGAAGAAGAGTGTTATTGATTTTTATAATTATAGCCCCTTGTGGGTGAATATTGCTGTTGATGTAAAATGACCAAGCGGTATAACACTGCTGTTACAAATATTAAAACAAAAATTTCTTAATAAATAAGAATTACACCAGGCTGTTCCTGTACTTGAAACTAAGGTGCAAGTCCTCTCAGGGCCCAAGGCAGACAGTCTATTCCAAATCTGCTTTCAGTCTCCTCAAATGCAGTGTTTGTGCTCAAATCCCCAGAATATCCAAATGTACATGTTACTAAGTACCAGTGACTGAAAGACTGTCTGAGACTGGACATTCTAGATACTAAGAAACAGAGAACCTTGTATTGCAAGAAGAAAATAACTAACTGGAACAAGACACTTAAGGTCAGAAAAAACAGAAGGGAAAACATTTTTTTATGGGTGGTTTTGCTCTTTTGGAGAAAGCAGGGGCAGGTTGGTGCGCCACCTGTGAGTGTATCTATCTGATGTCTCTTTATTGCTTGTCCATGCATACCTATGGATCCTACCCCATCTTGATTTTTGCATCTCACTTTCACAGAGATGGCAGAAATTATTTTTCTGCTATTACCCCACAGTTTATTTGCCCTTGTGGTTATGAGCCTGAACTTCCTGCTTAGTAGTAATATGTTACTCCACATCATATTAGTGACCGCTGAAATTTAGTGTTTGCTGTCTAATACAGCTTTTGTAATTGAGAGATTGGGGAAATCCAAGAGGAAAAAAACTTTCTAAGAGCTGTAGGGCTGTGTATCTTGCCATTCTTATTATGAAACTCCATGGCTGTGATCATAAAAGGATGGAGTGGAGGAAAAAAATTCTTTCTGTCTGTCCAAGCAGACAAGGAGAGATGAGAAGGGATGCTGAGAGGCTGTATGAGTAACACTAGGCTTCCCCCTTGATGGCTTAATGTCAGCAGGGCTGGTCTTGTTGAAATTAATCCAGTCACAATAATGGCATAAAGACATGCATTTATACTTCTATTGACTTTTCACGTTCACAGGATAATTGTTGTAACATTTTCTTAAAGGCCAAAGACCTTTTGATGATAAATATATCTCATTACATGGAATTTTATATGTAATCATCATATGAATCTCAGTATAATTCAATTGATGTATTTACCATATGTTAATCCTAGCATAACAAGCCTTTAACCTATGTGACTTAATTATAGGCATATCATCAGATTTACTGTAAAAAATGCTCTTTTTTTCCCCACTCACATCTGCTTTTAAAAACCCTTTCACTTTTTAACTCTTTTGTGAATTGCATATCAGAGTTCATCTTCTCTGCTCCTGACCTTGTTTGAAAGTAAATCCAGGGATGTGTGATCCTACTATCTGCTCAAGTGATGTGCAGACAAGTAGAGCTAGAGAAGCTTCTGAATGGAACTTCTGAATAAACCTAGACCTGTCAAAGACTCCTACTGTGTTCCATTTGAAATACCTCCCAATTTACCAATGCATAATTGATCGAGTCTGATGAGATTTTTCAGTCAGCAGTGAGTGGCAAATACATTTCCATTGTATATAAACATGATGTGTAGGACAGTGTTTAAAACATTCCTGAAAAAGAGAAATATTGATCCCAAACTCTCTTAGTAGCCCAAAGCTACATCTGCTCAGAAATGAACAGCAGATACAAGAAAAAAGTTAAGAAAATGGGTGTATTTAGATTAGAAAAAACTCAATTGCAAGAGCCTAAACTGTGGATACATGTGAAAATATTCAACGTTCTCCCTGACTTCTGGAAGGATGAGATCGCAGAATCACAGAATAGTTCAGGTAGGAAGGGAAGTCTAGAGGTCATCTGGTTCAAACCAGCTTGTCAAGCAGGGACACCTACAGCCAGTTGTACATGACCATGTCTAGGTGGTTTTTTTAATATCTCTGAGGAGGGAGACTCCACAATCTCCCTGCACAACCTGTAACGGTGCTTAGACATCCTCACAGAAAATAAGTGTTTTCTTATGTTCAGATGGAGCCTGCTGTGTTTCAGTTTGTGTCCACTGGCTCTTGTCCTGTCACTCTGCATTCTTGAAAAGAGCCTGGTTCCATCTTCGCACCCTCCTTTCAGGTATTTATATACATTGTGAAATTGCGTTAATTTGCATGGAGAAAAATAGTGTTGTTAGCAAAAATATTCAATAATCAGAATTCTAGAAAACTGTGTTTTGATGGAAACCGCACAACTAGAGATATTAAAACCTGGGTATAAACAATAAGCTGGAGCTTGTCTAGTCCCCTGTGACCTGTGAAAGTTGTTATACTGCACAGTCTCTTGAGGTGTCTTTCAACCTTGCAGTTCAGTAACTCCATTATTCTTCTTAGTTTCCCTATCCTATTTCATTTGACCAGTTTCAGTGCACTACCATCACTTGATTACAGACATACTCTTGGGAACTAAAACTTTTTTAAACTAGTTCTCGTAACATATGGCCTTTTAAAAATGTAAACAGATTTTAGATATTCTTTCAAACATGTACTTCAATATGGCAGAAAATAAACCCCATAAAAACAATATTTCTTTTATGAAAATGCCATATTCACATGATAGTTTGAGCAATACATTGAGAACAGATCCAACAAAGTCTTAATTAAATCAGGTTAAAGACCCAGTATGTACATAATTTACATGTATTCAAGTTCATAGTGCCAAATGGTATTCATGCACTGGGCTGTAATGATCTATATGAAGTAATTTCTGGACTATCAGTGATTGTATCCAAAATTTTGTCAAGTATGGGAGAGGTTCCAAAGGACTGAGAATGGCAAATATAGTAACTGGTTTTGGGTTTCTTTAAAAAAATAGCAGAAAAAGAGAATCTTCAAATTATAGTCTAGTTAAAGACAGCCGGAAAGACACACCAACAAATCATTAAACAATCCAGCTGAAAGCACCAAGAAGATAACAAGGTGAAAAGAAACAGCCAGCATAGATTTGTCAATAACAGATCACATGAATCTAATTTCTTTCTTTGACAGGATGACTGGATAACAGCATAGCAGAAGGCATATTTGATAAATCCTGACTTCAGCACGTCTTTCAACACAACTCTGCATACTGTACTCATAAGCAAGAGAAATGTGGTCTGGATGATTTAGTGAAAGGAGTGTGACGAAGTAGCTGGAAAACAGCACCCACCACAATGATTAGTACAGATTCCCTGTCAAACTGAAGAGTATTTCAAACTGAATTCTATAGGAATCCCTACCGGTGCCTCTGTTCTAGTATGATTTCCACTGACAACCTCAATGGTGGAATGGACAACACAGTTACGTTTTTTATACTTGGCATTTGTTCAAAGAGTAAGTGGAACAAGACAAGAACTGCAAAGCATTTTGTCAATTCTGTCAGAATACAAGCCGTTCTTCAAATCCTGGAGAAAGCATTCACAAGTGTACATGAAATGCAGTCAATATATACGCAGATCACTAAACTTAAAGAAGTTATATGAGTAATTGTTAAATGAAGAATAAATAGGCAAGATTAATGCAAAGAAAACAAACACAGCAGGACATAACTAAATTGTTTCTTGCAAAAACATCTGTAACTGAAGACAGGGTCAGAAGTGTTGTCTATAAGCTATTGGAGGTGCTGTTCTTGATGTCCTTTCCTCCTTGGGTATTGCTCAGACCTCAGCTGGAGTAATGCTTCCCATTTTGGTCACCACACTTCAGAACAGATACAGACAATTTAGAGAGAATCCAGAGGAGAGCAAAAGAAATGATAAGAGCTTTGGAAAATGTGACCTACGAGGAAAGGTTGAAAGAGCTGGATTTGTTTAGTCTGGAAAAGGGAAGACTGAAGGCAGGCATGATAATGTCTTCAAATATATAGAGCTTGTTAGAAAGAGTGCAGCGATCAATTATTCTTAGGGCCTGAGTGGGATTTGTAGGAGAAGCAAGCCATATAATTTTCAGCAAAGGAAATTCAGGTTACAAGGTTTCCATTGGAAGGGCAGTTAAGGGTTGAAGGAGTTCACTGAGGCAGGTTGCAGATTCTCTTTCACTGAAGGTTTTTAAGAACAAGTGAGATATGTCATGTTTGTTTTATGTACAGTGAGGATAGGGAATGAATTATCCTATGTCTGTAGATACCTTCCAGCCCTATATATCTGTTATTCCCATGACAATGAAGCATTGATTCCACAGACACACAAAAGGATACTGTGGGATGTATCTATAGACTGCTTCTCAACAGTAATTTGTATGACTACATAGTAGACTGTACTGTGTGTTCCAGAAATTAAAGAGCTCAAATGTCACCAGTAAAGATCTCTACTAAGCTTGTTCTTCAAATAATAAATAATGAGGGTTTAAGCACATGGATAAAATGACCAAGACGTCCTATCTTCACATAAGTGAAATAAAGACATTTCCCTTAGTATTATGAAACATGGTAATATTTTGTTTCTTAGAAGAAAAATGACTGCTTGTCAAACCACAAACAAGTAAGTGGCTAAAATGAGTATAAAGACAATGCCCACTGGGTTGGTATCCTCCTATCTCATTATAGTGAATGTGATACCCATAAAATTCTGTGATTTTGTAGCTGATAACAAACACCACATAAACCAAAACCAGTATCACAGTGTTTCATCAATGGCAAGAATTCACTGCAGCATCTGAACCTTGGAGACTAGCATAACTGTTCTGCCCATGTCCAGATGAGTATCTAAGCATAAACAAAGTCAGGGTGATGTGAGCCAGAATATGAACTAAGTACTGCATTGCACTAAGTATGCATAAGTGGATTTTTTGCATTATCACATGAAATTTGTTGATGGCAGTGAGAGCTGAACAGCTCCCATGAGGATCTCAGTGGAAGAATAGCCCTACTTTGATTAATCAGCACACAAGGGTGTCAAATACTAAACATTCATAAGTCAGATCCCTCAAACCGTGAAACTAGCTTTAAATATGCCTTTACTGTGTCTTACAAAGTTTATTTCATTTATCTTCTTGGTTTTGAGCCTGCAGTGTGGACCCAGATCACATTTTCAGCCTAGTTTCAACAACTGTTACAGAGTCATTAGCTTTTAAACTTTTGTAGGAAAGAAAAGAAGTAAGGAAAAAAATACACTTGCAATCAAATCTCTAGCCAATACCAGTTCTTGTAATGGTTTATTCTTCTTCACGATGTAGGTGAACTGCTTTGCCTTGGTCAGCGTGGTGATATCCTGGATCTGGAGTGGTTTCTACCATTTCAGAGAATCCGAGAAGTACCAAGCCAGCAGAAGCACGCTGGTGGGACAGCTAAAACCCCCTGGATGCTTCTTCTATGGCTTGTCCCAAAACCATGATAACCTTTGTATGTTAATCCCTCTGTGTTGATTGGTTTCAACATGATCCCTCACTCCTCCCCTCCCTTCTCCCCATTGGATTGTTGTATCTCCCTGCCCTCTCTCCAACCCTATTGGCCCAAAAGGCTGTATCCCTGTGCCCCCAGCCTTCCCTCTTCCTCTTTTGCCTCTGGACATTTTCGAGGGTAGAGCAGCGTGGGAATACCAAGCGACTGAGCCCTCTGAGAACTCGTATCCTGAGGACACATGAGCTATCCGGCGCTCGGGTGTGTGTGTTTGTGCTTTCCAACAGCACGGGTGAGAAAAATGGTCTCCTTGCACGGTACCAGACTGTACTGGCTGAAGTGGTCCGATATCAGAGACCCGCTCGGAACACGCAGGGACCTATTCCACCCCACCATTGGCGGAATGTGGCACAGGCAACTACATTGCTTTATTTTTAATGCACTGCCTCACAATATTTTCACTCATGCTGTGCAGTTTTCTTTGTGACAACACCTGCTCACAACCTAGGTTACAGCACAAGTTAAGGACGAGCCTCAGGACTAAATAGAAGCCAGAACTCTTATGTACGTCCAACAGTGCGCTTTTTCCCTAGTTTTACTTCCATTTGCCTGAGAAAGCACACAATGTCTGTGCATCTCCAAACAACACCAAATGACCAGCACCCTTCAAAATCCAGGTGCCCAGTGCTTTATTTAAACTGCATGTAAATAAACAAGAAGGAAATCCTGCGGCCACTAAACTCCTGGCAGTATTTCACCTCTGGATTTTCACACTAAGCTTTATTGAACAGGACGACTGCTACTGGGAGGAAGAACAGCAGTTAGCCCAAAAAGGAAGGGAAAAGTCTGGCTTCTTCCATGCTACATCATGGTCTATGATGCAAGATAGGGCAAACTGGATGCCATAGCCTTCACACAGAAAATAAGAAAATACAGTGAATAAATACAGGAAGATATTTATATCACGTATAACTATATATGACATATTAGCAAGCAATATTTACACACGTAGATCTAGATAAATGTCCCATTTAAATATATATTCAGACCGGACACCTTTCAGCAACAGCGCAGTTGAAGCCTTTCTTGAAACCTGTTTGAACTTTCCCTTTTCCTGCAAGGACAATAAATTAACTTTAAACTAACCTCTAATTTGGCATTTCATCTCATACAAAGCAAAGTCAAAAGCCAGCAGGTTACCAGTGGAGCATGAGAGAACGTGGCATCTCCACTGATACAGTGGGTGGGGAGAGGAAGCTATTAACATGTCTGTAACACTTCACTTTGTACACAACTACCCTGCTTTTAACTCCAGCCTTGGTCGCTGGGGTCAGGCACGACAGAGCTGACTAATAGTGTCGCTTTCCTACAGCCTCGGGGTCTCACCCTGCCAGCACGACAGCCAGCGCTGGAGGGGTGCTGAAACACCTCGCCAGGGGTGCAGGGGAAGCGCTCTTCGCTGCTTTTCATTAATGGTGGATGTTAGGGAACAAAATGTCACACCGCCACAGCTATAAAGCTGCCGAAAAGAGAGCTTCTTAGCCATTCATGAAACACTGTTAACACAATAATGAATAGGACAAAGTCCCTCATTGTCAAGCAGGTGGTGGACTTTCACTCCTCATGAAGGGACCTGAGTGCCGAGATTGCTCTAAGCAAGTGTAAAGAAGCTCACAAAACATAGCTGTCAGCTCATTATTTCAAATTTAAAATAAAAGTATATGTTACGAAATGCTCCAACAGAAATTGAATTCTTCAGAAGTTTCAGTTCATAAATGCATCCTCCAGACTGGTGTATGCACTGGGGCATTCATATAAAGTTATAAGCCAGTGGGGCATGAAGCATTCATTCAATCATGTCATTTTTGAATACAAAATAATGGCAGATTTTTTTTTTTCAGAAAGTAGTTTAAGCTTTCCCCATTACTATGGTTGTATTTGTATCTGTCATTGAACAGCAAAATGAGCCCCAGTGTAAGAGGCTCAGTCAGTCCAGAGGCTCACCAGCAAAGAGCAGTGCAGATGAGTGAGGGCTGTAGGTAATGCCCACTGCTGCCACTCCTCTCCAGCTTCGTAACTTTCATGCTCAGCACATCAGTGTGGTTAAGGACCCGGCACTTTTTGCTGAAAACTTCCAGCAGGGAGGCAGTGGGAATTTCCCCCCTGAAGCTGAGTATTTTGGCCACAGGTACTGCAGTAACTGGAATACATGACTTGGAGAAATCTGGGCCAATACAGCACAACAGAACTAAGTCCATCTCTTGGCCTCAGGAAAATGCCTGGACCAAGAAGGGCAATCCTTCTCCAGCAGAAGAGCTTGCATCCTGAATTCATGACACTTTCTTCCTTGCATCCTAAATCCAAAATGCTTTTTCACCACTCTTCTATGGTAATTCAGATTTCAAGAATTGGAAGGTAAGCGGTGTTAATTTTATAGGTGATCTTTCTGATTCATGTTATTGTAAATCCTTTCAAGATTTCAAGCAATTCAAGATCCAATTTTCTCTTCCTAATACAGGGGTGTTTTTTTTATTAAATACAACATTGGGTCATTTCCACTCATAGAGATCTGAATACACCACCCTTAACTAATGGGATAAAATACTTTATGCTAAATGTACTTGATATAACTAAATTTGTTACTCATGCTTATAATGCAATTATTGATGTAATGAATAAAAACATTAGAACCACAAGAAATTTTGTAGAAAATATAGCTGGGACTTCAATGGAGTTCTGAAATGGGACAATTGATGCACACTTGCCTAAAATATAACAATTAATGCAGAACCTCAATATATCTTTTAAAATTAATGCTCTTTACTAGAAAATGAAACATACATTTGCTCACAGTATGTGTGGGATTACTTCTTTATAGAGAAAGTTAAGACAATAGAATTATAGAATCAAATTATTCAAAACATGACAAATGCTTCTAAAATGAAAAAAAAAAAACCTAAAAAAATAAAAAGAAATTAATAGAACAGCTCAAAAATAATCTACCAGATCCAAAATGTTTCACTTAGGCATTCTTCTTGAAGACAGAACTTTTTCTTCCATCACTCCTGCTATATTTTCTCTACAAAAATAATGTAATATATAATAGAAATGGTAAAAAACCCACAATAACACTAACAGAATTTCAGAGGTGTCACAGGTTGCCCTGCACAAAGAGCTGCCTATACAAAACCGGAAGGAGTATTAAACCAGAGGACTGAACCTCCAAACAGAACAGATTCTTTCCTGTAGACAGGAACAGGTAATTCCTCTAACATACCCATGTGGAGCAGATTTTCCATTTCCTTACTCTTGCAGTTTCCTAGCAATTCTGTTCAGTTTGGTGAACTCACAAATAAACTGGAAAGGATGTAACAACTGGAATGTTTGTTTAGCCTTCTTTAATCATAAATTCATTTTTAACAATGATTCCTAGATTTAAAATCAGGCAAGAGACTTTCCACTTGTTCATAATACCAGATGATTCATTTTACTTCCTCTAAAGAGACTATGGATTAGACAGACATTTGTCGAAGATGATACACTGAGAAGCGGTTACACACTCAATAAGGACATTATCCAAAACACATAGGCAGAGCTGAAGCTTAGTGAGTCATCTGAAATACCGCATCCACTTCTGATATCCCAGTGTAAAGACACTGATAAAATTGAGCCAGTTCAGCTTGGGACCTCCAGCTGGACAGGCTGGAGCACCTGCCCTGTAAGGAGAGAGTGGTGGAGCTGGGCTGCTCCAACCTGAAGGGGCAGTCCCAGGCATCTAAGAGCATCGTTCCAGTACCTGCTGGGATGCTAGGCACTTTTCATCTTTTTTGTGTTTCAAGAACAATCCGGATAAAGCCGTATGCCCTAACCACATCATACAGACAACGTTATAGTTGTTTACCCCCAACTATCATTGTTTATAGGGACGATCGTATTTTCTTGGCTGAATCAATAGGAATCTTAAGTCAGTGTAACCCTAAGGAAATGCTAAAAAGTTTGTCCCCACAATCAATAGAGAGGTCCAGGCTATGTTAGAGAGTGATGCAGTGCAACGCTGACTTGACCCCTTGTTTCTCTCTGTGACTAGACAGAAGACAATATAACAGGAAGACTGATTTAATCATGAAGACTGATCTTCCTTAGTCTCTCTCATATTCCTTCTTCTATATCTCATATAGTCACCCTAGAAAAGGAGGATTCTGAGTTAGTTGAACTTGAATTTTGCTGTGATACTTCCTTTTCTTTAACCAGCAGTATTAATGCACAGCACACAGATCCATGGGAGATGCTTCACTACTTCAGCATAGCAGCAGATTTGAAGAGCTTGGAAGGTCCTACATAATGTGTCTTGTTTTGCTAGTAAAAGAAAACACTTCCTTCACTGACAAGAACTATTGTATTAGGTCCAAAGACTCCTGTTAATTCTGAATCAACTTGATATATTCAATGTGTCTAGAGTTGCCATCAAGTGAGAGGAATCAGTCCTGAATTTGAATGTAGGAAGAATTTTATAATCTGTATAAATGTAGAAAAAATAAATTTTCATTTTCTTTGTGAACACATAATTTTCAAAGTTGTCTTTGATACCTACACTCCAGAAATCAATCAATGGGAAAAGTGTGTCAATTAATAGGAACTGGAGAATTAGTGCAATGCACATCTGAATTCACTCAAGTGGAGTCAGTCAGAGTTTACAGCTGTGAAGATTAGTACAAAATCTGGCCCATATTTTCTTTTCCACAGTTTTCAGCTAAAGAATGACAGCATGGCCATCTTCATGACTTTAAACTGAAGTTCTTTTCTTGCCTGTATCTCACCTCTGTACACAGTATTGGAATCTTGAGTATCAGGTGGATTCTTGCAAGAAATCAAAGCAGTATTCTCACTACAGATCTGGGCTACTGATGTGAAGTGCAGAAATATAGGCTGCATACAATAAGAAACACCTGGGCTTCAAATAGCCCCCCATCAGGGGATTTATCTTTCTAATAAGCACTCTTTAAATGCCAGTTATTAAAATGAGAGAAATAAAAGACCTTTTGTTCCTTCATAGTATTCTGAAAATACTGTTGATACTTGGTAAATCCTTTCTGTGGTGGAACAATTACTCTGAAAGCAATTAATTGTATTTGGACACTGTTTCAGAATGCAAAAAAAGGTACATTTTTTCAACTCCAAGGCTGTTTTTCATGTGGAAAAAAACCCCCACAAAACATAATTTTTGAAATATATTTTTGAACATGCCAGCAACATGAACTAGTTGTTTGGGGTTTTTTTTCCCTATTGGTAACAAAAGAAGACATTTATAC
Organism: Pardalotus punctatus; assembly: GCA_013400915.1. Taxonomy (NCBI): domain Eukaryota; kingdom Metazoa; phylum Chordata; class Aves; order Passeriformes; family Pardalotidae; genus Pardalotus; species Pardalotus punctatus. The sequence goes on from VZTX01017212.1 coordinate 454,150, forward strand.
AATATGGATAAAGTAAATGCTAACTATCAATAAAATATAGGACTCACAGGGACAGGATATCTATTTTATAAGGCTAAGCTGCTATATACCTTAAATATTGCAAGCCTTGTATAAGAAAACAGTCATTTTAAAGACTGATGGAGAGTTCTCTATACAGAAATGTTCTAAAAAGCTTGAAACAAAATTCAGAGTAGCTTACATCAGTAATGCACCCTCACTTAGCTTCATAAACGTCTGTGTGTACATACATGCACATATGCTGCTGGGTCTTCAATCTATTTAGGTTTTCTGTGGGTTCATGTATTCAGAACTTTGTTCCAGGCATCATGCTGAGCTGGGAAAGAATCTGACTTACAGAGTGGTATAGATTAGATTATTTTTCATTTCCAGTCTCTCTCCCACCCCTTGCTTCTCAGGCCAGCACATTTTTCATGACTTAGGTGTCAATAAGAACTCCACTGGAGCTTGCTTTGCTGAGAAATCAGATTTCAAAGCAGGAGCGGGAGAAGGTGGAAACAAAACTGGAATGTGTGTAATGATGTAAGACATTGTACTGTAAGAAAGTAATCCCTTTTTCCTCCTTGTCTCATGCAGTTTAGTGGGTCCCATAATGCCTCAGCACTACTTTTTGGTCTTAGGTTAGCAAGGTGCATGTGGCTGAAGTGGAGGAAAACTGGGTAGGCAGGGAAATTATAGTATAGGAGGAAGAGTTTTGGTGCTGATAGTTGCCCTTGACTGGCTAAAATGGGTAATAATGGAAAAGATATATGGGATAATCTACTGCCACACAGTTCCACATGCATTAGTACAATTATGACCAAGTTACAGCACACCTGTCATGTCTAGTCCTTTCTTTTCATGATAATGTATTACAAGACTTTGTGGTAATAGCTAAAAAATAGAAAGTAATTTTCTAAACCATTATGATTTTGAATACATTAGCCCATCTCAAATTCATTCCAACATCACTGCAGAATTAAAGGAAAATAGGAATTTTAACTGCACACTGAGTACAGGAATGGGGAAAAATAAAAATAAGGCAGCTGACCACTGTCAGGAGTGTCACAGATAGAAACCCTTCCCCTTAACTTTTGTTATTTAAATTTGCTGCAGTAGATCATGGCTTAAATTTCTTGCTCAACTACTCAAAGTAAACCAGAGACATTTAGGCATCATTTAGGCATATACATATTGGATACAGAATTGTGTCCCAGATTTTTCTAGAATGACAGTAGACACTTCCTGGGCATGAGATTTAAAAAAATAATTAGAGGATATGTGAATCCATGCCTTACAAGTAGGAAAGTATATCATACAAAATGTATGTGAGTCAGGATAAAAGGTCCTGTGAAATAGATTGCATTCTGGTATAGCAGTTCTGTGAAAAACTATTTTGAAAGTTAGTTTAGAAAATAATTAAATGTAAAGTCATTTTAATATACAAATGTCTGACACGAACTTGAAGTCCAACCCTTAACCCTGAAAAAAAAGATAAAATAAATTTAGATTAAAAAAGGATTTGAATTTCTCTAAAACCCACAGAAAATGTTACCATTTAGTAATGACATTCCCTTTCCATTTGACCCCAGCTTGACATGCTGAATTGCTCTGAACATCCACCACCATGTACAGAAAGTCTTACTTCTTAACTCTTACTATTCTAATTTGCACACAAAAGTACATTAAAAGGGATGTTAAGGCTGTGACATAGAACAATAAAAGCAGAAAATTCATAAGTAATTAGGAAATATACTATACAAAATGTTCTCCAGTGCAAAAGGGCTGCTAATACATCACAGGCGATAGAGTTCTATGAGAAAACAATGGCGTTTTCTGATACATAATGCCATGTTCCCATTTTACCGGGAAAAAAAGAGCAACTGCAGCTAGTAAAGAGAGATTAGAATAGCTATGTATTTTTATAAAATATGGCTGATTCAAAGTTAGCACCATTCTTTCAGAGGTGTAGATATCCAAAGGAGTGACTAAAAAATATTTTAGACCTTTATATTCCTATGTAAACCATGTTTATGATAGCATGAAAGGCACCTTCAATACTTTCCTTCATCTTTCTTCTGTCTTTGCTCCAAAACCCACTGAAATCAGGTGGAGAGAAACAGGGATCAAACAGTACAAAGGTGAGAGCTCTTGATTCTTCCTATGTATGGGTGACTGTCTGCTCTCCTGCAGGGAAGGCTGAATGCACTAGGCTGATGTGAACAAAGACTTAGACACCTACTTTAATCACCTGAAGGGTTCCAGCTTCCCACAGGTTTCAGACACTGATGGAGTTAAGCACTAAAATGTTAGCAGAAGGATGTCTCAGGAAGTAGGATGTGAATTGTTGTAGTTGCAGTGTTTTAGGATTTTCTTTCTCTCTCATGGAGAATATAGATAAACTGTACTTTCTTAATCTCTGTGTTTAGTGTTAGAGGTGTACAAGCCATAACCAATAGGTCTTTAAGGGTGGATTGTCTTTGGCCAATAGACAATTGTTTATTACTGTGTATAAAAGGAACTTCTTGTAAATAAAGTGCTCTCTTCGCCATCTTGGAGCCTGTCTGCCTGACCTCTCTACCTGCTTCCACAAATCCTACGAATAACAGAAAAGCAAACCATAAATTGTTACTGACCCACTGATGTCAGTGAGACATGCAGCTACATCATGGGCTCTGGGAGATGACATTGCAAGCTCTTTGGGAACCTGCTCTGAAGAAGGGGAGCAAGAATTGTTTTACGTATCCAAAACACCCAGCACAACTCTAAGCACTTGGTCCAGGGGCGTATAAATTCTGCTGAAAGGGGAATAATTTGATAATAGTATTAGGTACTTCTGGTATTATCTATCAAGAAGGTATGAGGTCAAATTTCCTTGAAAATTTTAAGAAATATGTAAGGTGGTATTTTTTCTTTGTATCTCCAAGCCTCATTTTGCTTGTTCTTTTTCCCAGAGACCTTTCAGATACTTTCTGATACCAAGCTGTCAGTGCTTCTGCAGCTGTAGCCATGCCACAGAGTAAGACTTTCCAAGTCAGGTCTGCCATAATTACAGTCTGTGTCTCCTCCAGAATCACTATTTGTCCTCTATTCACAACAGTCACTCAGTAAATGGAGCAGTGACATGAATGGTAACAAAACAATGAAATTTTTTTAACATATTAGTTCAGAATCAGCACACAGACTAGGAACAAGCAGTCAAGAGCTGGTGAAGGGAAGACAGATCCCACCTAGATGGGATTGTGACACTGCAGAACTGGGCTCTGAGTCTCCTCTTTTCTTGCATTCTGGCTGTTTCCTGCCCTTGCACAAAATTTTCAATATAAAAAAGGTAGTAGAATTTTTTGTGATTCCATTTGGTGAATATATTCTAGGTAGAAACATGGCCCTAATTGGAATGCAGAATCATAGTTATATAAAAGATTTAAACTGTTAAACTTATGTACTGCATGCCATTAAAGATGGTGGTAACATATTCCTTTTTCAGAGGAATCTGGCTAAATCTAAAGCACAGTTGTCAGTATTTCTTGATGGTATTTGTATTTTTTATGGAAATTGAACAATAATGGAAAACACATTCTTTTTTTTCTTTTTCCTAAATGAACATATCAAGCTTATGCTGATTCATACATGGTGTTAATTTCTTGCAAGTATTCAGATGGTAATCTAGTATTTGTAAAGATATTTTCAGTTCTGAAATTATTGTAGAAAAAGCAGTTTTCAATATCAGAACAGTATCATTTTTATTTACCATTTTTAAAATTGCATTTTTCATTCGCTCTTTTTAATATATAATTTTTGTATTTTGAAAATGTTTTCCAATAAAGGAGCAGAAAAAGATCATATTAAGTCAAGCGAAAAATCTCAGTCCTTCCACCAGGTGGAAAAAGCAAACAGCCAGCTACCTCAAAAGGAGAGCCCAGTGAAGATACTCCTAATATTTTCAACAGGATTTGATGTCAGGTAGCAGGAAGCGTGAGGGTGTTCTAAGAGGGAAGACAAGCCCAGAGATGATGATACCAGCACAGAAAGAGGCAGTGCCCTCACCAGGGAGATGCCAACAATTCTCTTGAGGCAATAAGAGAGGTAAGAGGCAAATTTTCCTTCTAGATAGTAGTAAAACAAATGTTTTATCCCAGCTGATTTTTAATATCTTAAGTAGGTCTGTCAAGGTCCCTTGTAAATACTAACTGCCTTTAATTTGGGAGTCAATATTTCCTTTACAGCTCCTTCACATTATACACATTTAGATTTCTTCTTCCCAGTAGTCTGCCTAAATTGCTTCTTAGCATTTTGACTGAACCTAGTAAAGCAGCAAAAACTTAATTCAACCACCAGTGGTGAAATACCCACACTTAGCTCCAGGAACAAGTCTCTTCATTTAATGCTTCTAAAGTCTTTTCTGTATCCCAAGTCCCATATGCCTGTGTGCATCTCACTTATCATCCAGTTTGCTTTCTTCTATCATTCCTACATCTCCTATAAACATAAGGTCTCTGATGCTATCACTCTGATATCTCTTGTTCTTTCACTTTAAGGTCTCTTGTTCTCTCACCCCTATCTCCTGGTATAGCAGGTTTCTTCAAGTTTCACCCACTCCTGAAGTCTGTTGTTGTCTGTTGTCTGTTGTCTGTTGTGAACTGTTATTACAAGTGTGAAACAACTAGAAAATTATGTATTTTGTCTTAAAGATAAAGCAATTTTGTTATTTCTTTGCCCACGTTTCTAACCTCTCTATGACCCTTTGTATCATTTCTTGTTTCTTGCAATATCTCTCATCCAGTTTAGTTAACAATAATATTGTTAACATGCTGGCTGCTGCTTCATCTTGAGATCATTAATTACACTATTAAAGCCTGGAGCTACTATTTAAGAGTACCACTGCCATCCACAGGAGAGAATGACAGACATACTGGATTATGTCCAAAATACTGTCTCTGTAGAGCCACACCTTATGGAGAGCCTTCTTCATCTCATCTGGAAGAAACCATTCATTGTTAGTGGTCTGAAAGGACAGAAATAGTGACAATAGTGTGTTCCATGTATCGGAGAGATCACCTAGGGAATGAAGATTCTCAGCAACCCTGCCCATTTAATATCATTAGCCAGTGTCAACTGTGTTTTACTTTCTTTTCTGCTTCTGGGTAAAACACAACATGTGAATACTCCCTCCTTAACTTTGCCACTTGATCAATAGTAGAAAAGTTACTCCTTTCCTCTTCCTCTTGTGAAAGCATCATGCAATTACTTTCTGTGGTTTGCCTCCATCTCTGTTAATCCATATGCTCCCACATCAAATATTCCTTCTTCCTATGAAAGCCTTCCATTTTGGAACCTCCTTGCTTGCCGAATTTCCCTACATTCTAGTCAAAAGCACATGAGTCTTGAAGCCAATGAAGTAATCTAGGGGATCATTTGTCCTGTAAATGTAACACAGTAATTATCCTACACTGGGAGACATACATCTTCTTCCTCTCAGATTTGCCTTTACCACTGAGACCATGAAGTGTCCTAGTCTTCTATAAAACTTACTTTCACAGGGTCAGTAGCTGCTACTGACCCAGATGAAACACAACACGAAAGCCCTCAATGCTTTCCTAGTGCCACTTAGTCTACTGAACTGCATCCTTACTTTTCTGGTATAGGATCCTGATTCACCGCTATGCCCAATCAATTATACTGAAGTATGGCAAATGTTGAATAACTGAATTTGAAAATAGCAAGTATTTTGCACAAGGTAACATTTACTTAGGTACCTGAATGTTTTTCTCTTTATCTAGAAGCAACTGATTAACTGCATTACAAAAGATCAGTTCCCAACACAGAGAATTAGGACTGGCCACATCACTCTCATCAACATTAACAGACGTGCTCATCTATAAACTGAGTCCTTTACCTTTACATGTGGTGAAGTATTCTGAGATAAGACCATCACAAAGAAAAAGTGAGTAATATTCACTCCTTCGCTTCTGGTTTAGCCTGGAGTGATTCCAACATCAGAAGCGAATTGTCTCTTTTTTTGTTCCCCTATAAATAAACACGAGAGTGGCCAGTTTTACTTCTCATTATTTATAAATAACAATGTGAAGTGTTATCTCAAAAGGGAATTTTGGTAGTGAAGTTACATATCCTTTACAAGAGGGATTTATGATGGGAACATATATAGAAAGAAGCTATACCCTTGGTATTGTAATTAAGCTTTTAAAACATCCGATAATTCAGTGTTATTTGTTTTTCCTTTCTTTGATGAACTGATAAATGTCACTTGAATATTTGCATGAGCACTCAGTACAGAAGCTAGTTTTCTTCAAAAGAAAATAGTATGCACACTTATTCCTCCTCTGCTGTACATAAATTCTAAATAGTACCTTGGCAGAATCATGAAATAAAAATGAATGTTTTTAAAGGCATTTGTGGAGTCTGGGGAATAAATGATAGAATTTTCTTATATTTCTCATATATGCAGATAACAGATACATTTAATGCAAGAAGGAAATAGAATTTTAATAGAATTTTTAACTAAAGATCTTGAAACAAAACTAGACATACATTTTAATTGAATTTCTGGCTCAAATTACAGCAAACCATTATAAATCATTAGGAATCAGTTTTAAAACTGCTTTCACTTTTACCCGTATTACAAACACAGAGGTAAGCTTTTACAGCTACAGATAAGTGTTAATAAATTACCCGAATTTCAAAATTAATGGCTGCCCGGCTGCTTTGGGGAGATATCATTGTGTTTCATGAATATTTTGATTTTGTGATTAGATCAAAATGCACTGAATTCCTAAACAGTCATAACTAAGGTCTGCTGATCATAAACTGTTCTTTTTTAATAAATTATATTCCTCACAAATCTGCTGATATGGAATAATTAGAAATTGGTTGCCTGCATTTACTGTAATATTTGCATGACTTTAGATCTCCACCTACTGATCTAGTGGCTGGCAGGAAATGTACATTTTGTACATTTCTAAATATACCTTGCCTGCAGAGATAATGGTTTATATTGTGATGTTAAGAAGGTTTTTATTTGCAAAAAACAAAGAGGTGTCACTTGCCAGTTCTGGAAGACATTGATTAGGCTGTTTATGTCATTCCTATTCAGAACTTATTATTTACAGCTTTCCTGTTTCCTTTCCTTTGTGGGAGATAATGATCTGTCTCCTGTAAACTGCTTAAAGTGTGCCTATTTTCTCTTTTTTTTAGGGAGTCTTGAAATACATTTTATAGAAGGCAAGCATATTGAAATGGAATGTAAACGGTGTAAAATACAGCATATTAATCGAAAATGATATCTTTCAGTATAATCTTTAAATTAAGTGGCATACAAATATTTATAGTTAGGGAAAATGAAAATTGCAAATCCATTTTTCATTGTGGAAGGCACATGCATCTGAATGTGATCCTGTAAGACACATACATTCCACAATTAAATACACTTACATTTTGGGAACTATTCATTTTGACAGTACTGTACATGGGCATATCTGTTTTTTGCTACAGATCTTTATTGAGGAAAGGGAGTGCTCATTGCTGTCCAGCATTCAGGCCTCAGAATGGCCTAAGCACACAGTGTCCCTATGGATGCTTTATAACCATGTGCTTTAGGGCACATTTCAGATTTAGAAAGGTGGCTTTACTTTTCTGCCATATACAGCAGAGATTTAACATAATTTTTAATGCTTAATGTATTAACATCATCAACTGTTAAAATCAGTGCATCAAAGGGGCAGGCTACAGCCTACTATATAACATATTTAGATGTCAGGAGAAGTGTATTTGGGATATTCATATACTAAAAATAGAATAATCCTCCATTTCAAAAAAGCAAATAAAAATTGCTACCATTGCCATGGCTTTGTAATGTGAATGATAGATCAAGGAAAAAACATTGATGACAGGCAAAATCTTCTGCCAGTTCACAAGATTTACAATTTATTCTAATGATTTCTGAAGAAAATTCTATTTCCTTTTGAGGAAAAATTGACCCTGCTTCTTATTTTGTCCCCATTGCTAACTATAGCTGTTTCTGCAGCCCACTGAACAGCTCTTACTCCCACACTGGACAATTAGTCCTGTAAACTAGAAGATATGTAAAGTGGTCAAGGATAAAGCTGTTAATTGCTCACGATCATGCTCTTTTATCATTTCAGTCAGGTATTTGTGCTGTTTATTTTATGGGTATTTATCCCATTCTCCCTTATAGTGTGACCTACTTGCATTAAAACTTTATACTGAGTTTCATTAGCAATGTATCCCATATTAATTTAACCTCTCCCCCAAATTAAATCTGTTTTCTTTTTTAAGATGAACGAAATCAGTGTAGAACAACTCCAGTGTCTCTGCCTGTTGAATCATGTACTGATTGATTGATGCTTCATCATTAGCCCTTAAAACCATCGCAGAAATATTAATCTCTATAGAAAGTACTCCTGCAATTGTGAAAAATCTGGTAATTTGACCAAGCACAGGTTTATAAACATAGTGACAAAAAAAGGGAGCTATGAGCTATGTCCTTTCCACTGGTCCTACTGGAAACCAGCTTCTTGATTTCCATGTTGGAAACCTGGCACTCTGGCTGAAGTCCATGGTTCAGAGCCTGGTGAAATGTTGGCCATTTTTCAGCACGTTGTTTCTAGCCCATGAGTAATTTCTGGTCAGAAGCAAACCCTAATGGGAGGGCACGTCATGTGGAGGGCCTTCTCTGTCTCCATAGGTTGGGCACATTGCCTGGGCAAGGGGGAATGTGACCCACTGCCATTCGAGGCACAGGAAGCAGAAAAGAAGAGGCTCTCTCAGCACCCAAGAAGATACTTGAGGTGCCTAAACTGAAAATCTTTTGTTCTAACAAAGGTTTCTTTGGCAGATTTTCAGACAGGAAATCAACTTAAGCAGCCTAAAGTTTTCTTTAGAAGAGATACTCTATCTTCATGAGCTATATTGGAAGCTGAGAAAAAAACCAACCTCATGACTGTGGCGTGCAAACTAGGCATCTAAAGTTGGCCTAGGTGTATACTAGTAAAAAGGAATAATAATGATACAAATAACTAATAACTGTATAAAGACAGCCCACAATGCAAATCATTAATAATTGAATTGAGGTGGGGTGGTATTTCTTTGTTCTGTTTTGGTTTTTCTAAATTTTTTAATTAGAATCTGCAAAATAATCTGGAAAGCAAGACTGAAATTGAAACAAATAAACTACCAGAACTCCTGACATCTGAGGAATATCTGGTGCTCTGTGGAACATAGAGAGAAAATCTCATGGCCTAGAGACAGAAAAAAATGTTTTACTTTGAAAGCTATGTTTGACCAAGATATCCTTAAAAGTACTATGTAGGACATGAGAGCTGCTATGGTTACAGCAGTGAAGATTGTTTTATTTGAACCTAAAGATTTCTGTGAGAATCCTAATTCTACCCTTAGCGGATATAGCTAACTCCCATTGATGTTAGTTCTTCATGGGACAAAGTTTGGGCCGGAGGATTGTTAACTGCTATAATTCTTATGAAAAGAGAATATACATTTCTTCTTGCAAAGAAATAACAAGGGATAATCTGAAGTGCTCTAAGCCACCATCAGGAGGAAGAATTATTATCTTTTCTTTTCACAAGAAAAAAAGAACCTACATTTAAGCTAATATTGACAGATCTCTACAGACCAGAAGAGAAACAATCCCACAGCCTAAGCAAAGCACAGAGATCAGTCTCCGACATCCATTCAGAGACCAGCTGCTGGTGAAAGAGAACAGAGGAGCCAGGAGACGGAGGAACAGATGTGTCTGATGAGATGTGTGCAGGGCATATTCCTGGGACCCAGTAAGTAGGCCCAGCTATTTAGCAGATTTTGTAAAGTACCTTTTGTGTGGAGAATAAATAGACTAAAATATGATCCTGAAGATTTCAGGATCATACATGGCATAAGAAACTTGGGGAGCATCAGTGTTCTGCTGCTGAATTATTTGTACCTGCACATGTTTGCATTAGCGATAGTGACTTCAAAGCGCCGTGGTGACAGTCATTCTGCATAATGCCAAACAGCCGAGCCTGTTTTAACAAGGGGGCAGGATTACATTTTCAACAGTTCTGGTGCTATTTGCTTTGTGCAAATGTTTAATTGTATGTTAAATTGACTGTAGACATGATCTATTAAAGCTTGGTTTTTCAAGGGTACCTCAGGGAGTTAGCGCCCACCTCCCCGTGACATGCCATGTGATTTGGGCAGGGAACTCCCTCAGGCTCATGTGAACATCCCAACCTCATTGTAGGTTTCTGAGCAGACATGGTGAGCATTGTCCTGATTCATGTGGGCTAATTAGTCAATATTTATATTGTGTTCTGCAGGCTGGAAAGTTAGGAGAGAAGTGCTAACTGCTGTTGTTTTTATTATTGAATTACAACATGAATAAATTGTGGAAACCTCTCCTGGAGCCCTCAAGTGACAGCTATGAGTCACAATCCTGTTCACACAATCTTGTGTGAACCAGCCCCAGGAATATCCTGGGCAATTTTTGAACACCATGCATCTACATGTGCTCGTGGCTCCTGCCTCTGAGATACAGAGAACTGCACATTTATGACATGAACAGGCAGCATCATCCCCTTAACTCAGGGAAAAAAGGGCCCAATGGCTTTGCCTGTGTTGCAGTGAAACGCAGTGTAAAGGACAGAGCACCACACTCTCTTATGTTTCCTACCAGTACCTAAACTGCAGGACTAGGTCAGTATATCATCAAAACCACTATTAGTCTGTGCCAAGCAGACTTTGGAGATCTGGGATTTGGCTTATAACTTTTCTAAATCCTTCCTCAAGAAGCTCACTGATCCTCTTGTTTTCTTCTATTCCTATCTGGCCATCCAGAATCTTTCTTCCATCACTGGTGTGACACACATCTCTGCACAGCAGACCTCCCTGGATGTTGATGTGATCATGAAAAATGACATGGTCAAGATACTGGAAAGATTGTTTTCCACTTTTGGGTCTATTTGGTAAGGACCACAAGGGAAGGAGCAGTGAGGATTATATGAATAGGAAGTGCATGTTAGGAGACCTGGAATGTTGACTACTGCATGTTGCTACTGCAGTCTCCTGAAGATAAAGACAGAAGAGACCAATTGCCAGAGGTAAACCGTGGGACATTTGGCATGTCAAAAGCCCCTCTTTATTTGCCTCTATTCCGTCAGAGCAGAGGATGGAAATGTTTAGACATGGGCAGTGTATTTGGGACAGGCTGAGAAAAGCCAATCTCCACTTAACACCACTTATATGGTATTAAGACTTTCCAGTTCTCACTGGAACCAATTTAGTTCCTGATGTGTGGGAACATCCCTGTCATGATCAAGTTGAAATAGTATGCCTTCTATTCAAATCCATCCTTGTGCCTGATTTTGTGCTTACTAATGCACTTATTACTAACACGACACAGAAAAGCAAATTCATTCTGCAGTGTAAAACAACATGAATTTAGAAAATGAAACCCTAGCTTCTACATACTTGGAGGCTTTGCAACCAATTAAGAGTATTCCATGAAGTTGGAGAATTTTGTGTCACACATGCTTGTTTTTAGAGTAGCCACTGATAATGGTTTCTTAAAAGATGGATAAATTATAGTTCTGCTGCAAAAGGCAGATGTACAAAATATTGATGCCTTACCTGGATTTTGCCTCACCAGAATGACAACTGGATATGGCAAAAGCAAAGTGTCCATTGACTAAGGGGAGCATTGCCTATGAATATTTATTCATATTCATATGTGTGGTAAATTTCTTCAAACTGCAGCTGGAATTACGATTGACATGTGAAAAAGAGTTCACAAATCTGAAATAGGCTGAACTTAGGTGGAGAAAATCAAGAGAAGAGGGATATCTTTAAATATATTCAGCTCTAGAGAACAAGTAAATCCAAGAGCAAGCCCCCAAGGCACAACAGTGTTCATCCTAAAGGCACCTGTGTTATGTATGAGCTGGGATGTGTGCCCACACAACAAAGAAAGGTGCTGTGAAAAACATACTTTGGAACTCAGGGGCAATATAGATGCTTTTGAAGATCGTCCCTCGATGTCAAGCGATCCCAGCTGCTGTTGTTGTATAGTGTTATGCTAGTGTCCATTAAGATCCAGTGGATATTGCAGAGGCAAGGGCAACACTACTGATTGTTGCTCTTGCTGCAGTCCTCCGTGTGGAGTTTTCCTGCCTGCAGTATGGGAGTGGGAGATCTGTGTCCCTCTGAGAGGATTCCTTCTCTCTTTGATTAACTGCTTAACCTGTTTTGGGGCAAGCACTTTAGACCAACATTCTCAACATTAAGCACATCAACCAGACACTTTAACCCATGTAAGTCACTTCAAAGAGTAGACAGATTCCACATCATGTAAGAGCTACAGCTTTCACAAGATTGATTTGGAGGTATCTGTGCTCAGCAGCTCTAAAAACTAGGCCATTTTTATTTAGACTCCTAAAGCCAAAATCAAATACTTAGCTTTAGGCAACTTCATCCTGAACCTTGGTCCTAATCTCTTTTTTAATACTCTGCTAAGTAGAAAGATGCAAATAGTTACTGTGTACATAAATCAGTGTTGTTTCAAAGATTAGTTAGGGCTTGTAAAACATTATGCAACATGTTAAAGCATTTCCATTTTTATTCTGTACAGACAGTGAAAATAAAAGACAATCACCTTTATCTAACTTTTTCTGTAACTCACATTACATTATTATTCAAGCTGTACATTAAAATTATGTTTTCCACATGGGTTGCTTCTCTCTAGAGTGAAAATGAAATTGTTGTGGGATGGTTGCTTTGGGTTGCGGTCATTTTGTTTTAAATTTACAAGCTTCTTTGGGTTTTTGTTGGGTTTCCGTTCTTCAATGAAGAAGAAGTTTACTACTAACTAAGAAGGAAATTTAGGGAAGTTGATGTGGGGAAGATCAAGAACACTTTTACCTGTACAGAGAAACATTGGTATTTACTTCATTAATTAATCGTAAGATGGCCAAATAAAAGATGTATTTCATTTGTAGATGTAGCTAGACAAATTATGGATAAATCTTTATTACACTGGACTGATGGGAACACATTTAAAGATTTTTCGCATCTCCAAGGAGTTTAGAATTAGAGGTATGATGAGAGTTTTTAAAAAATTTGGATTATGGAGTTTACTCTAAAAATCACATAATTTTGCCATTAAAAAATAAGTCGATCTCGGTGGTAAGAGCACAAAACAGTTTATAATCTTGGAAGAAACTATCTACATGTAATAATCCATTCTTAAATTCCTCCAAGAAGTTAAAGAGATTCACTGGGCAGGTTCACACATAAATTCCATTGTATGAGTAGACTGAATTTACTTCAAGAATAACTGCAATTCCACAACTGTGGTGATGCATATGCAAGTCCTTTTAGGAGTAATTACTTGCCAGCAAGGAGCACGTAATCAGGCTTATGGTCTTCTTGTAACAGTGATTGCCTCTGATTCTGCAAACCACCATCCGCTCAAAATTGGAAACACCCTGTACTTCCTGGTTATACTAACCCAAAACATCACCATACAGCTAGTGTGAAGTAAACAAGGCTGATGCAATTTTCCCCTAGTCATTGTTATTCATGCATGTCAATTAACCCTTTCAAAAAAATAGACTTATTTAAAGAAAATAGAGAAAACTATAGATTTCATAGAACCATTCAAAGAAACATCGTCAAACTGAGGGTTAAGTATTAACTTTTACTCAAGCTGTTTTCCAGTTAATTTGTGTTTTTAAAAGTGTACTACAGAGTTCTCCATTTGTCCTAAAGGCTAAAAAGCTTTCAGCATCTCCAGGATATAACCATAACCTTTCAGTGTTCTGTGGAATGATTGCTGGATGGTGTGAGGTCTTTGGTTGAGCTGCACATGTCTGATGGTTGGAAACACCTCTTTCACTTGAAAGTTTCTCGAGGTCATACATTTTAGTCCAGGAATTAAGAAGGGGGAAAAAAAGAAAAGAGAGAGAAATTTAACATATAACTTCATTAAGCATAATAGAAAATTTGTAATAAGGAAATTTGTGTTTGAAAGTTTGCCTATAAATTTTACATACCCAAAGTAAGAAACTATGGTGTACATTTAACTTCCTCAACAGGACAATCACTTTTAAAGCATGCAATATCCAAGTAGAAAGTAGTATACATACACTTTGCCAGATACTAAGAAATGCATCTTAAGCCTGAGAGCACAGGTCTTTTCAAACTTACATACCAACAAAATTGGATTCAAAGCATTTAATGTTGTAATGTAAACACTATAGAACAACATTTATTGACTGAAATTAAACACTGAAGTAAATTACATAATGAAGTAGTCTAAATCAAAAAAGTTATTTAAATTTGCTGGCTAATTAATGAATAGCCAAGATGTAATGTTGGAAAACATAATTTGGTAATATCACCTGACCTCCCACATAAGGCACGTATACGGAAGTTAGTATTTTTTACAATTAGGCAGAATTGTAAAAAATATCATCAAAAATTGTCTATTTTCCCTTCACTGGAGCACCCTGCAAGATCCCTAATTTCAAGCAAAGCCACAAAAGATAGTAATGAGTACTTTTTGTATCGCACCATGAAAGCAATCCATCCTTGTGGAAATTCTCCATACTGAGACAATGCTGGTGGTGGTAATTTTGATAAAAAACTGTACAATTTCTGCCAGAAGGATTGAAGGACCACTGCTAAAGACTGAAAGACATATCTGCTCAAACAATCCTTCATGCACCCAAAGAGGAGGAACACCAAGATATTTCAGCAGCGCTACACAAGCAGCTTCCTGGCTCTGTCAGGAATCTTTTGGCTTTTTGGGCTGCACATGAAAGCTCTTATCAAGGCATCACTTTTGGAACAGAAAATAAGTCTGTCCCCTGCTCCCTGTTGTTATCATTCCTTCCTTGCCTCAACAAACAGCTATGGGGTAGATCTGAAAAGAAATTGCCTATCATCCCAAAATTTCTCTATTATAGAGAAATCCCTAATGGCTATAATGGTCATACCACACCTATTACAACAACATCGTTCTTCTGCACTTTTAAGTTCCCAGCTGGTGAACACTTAATGGAGAGATGCTTGTATTAAAAGCCTTGTAAAGTGAAGAGAATGAATTTTGAATAGGCCAGAGTATTTCAAGGTGGAACTGGGATGGACTACCTTTTCTGAGCACTTAAAATCATCCCTCTGTCCTAACAAAGCATGTCTCTGCACCACAGAAAAAAATTGAAAGGATGAACAGTTGTCAGAGCATGACATATTTTGAGTTTATCAAATTACTAACTTAATTTTTTACAAAAGCTACTGATGCCAAAACTATCCAGTAGCTTTTTTCATTTGGAGTCATGCATCAAAAGGAAATAATAGTGCTGAGATGCTGATAAGTACAAGCAGAGCATGGAGCTGACTGGGGAAACAATTGGACAGATTGTACTGCACTATGCCATATCCCAGGTAGGTACCACTACACTGACCACAAAAGTAGCCACAAAGTTATAAAGCAAAATCTATTTTAAAGTACATTATGGTCCAGTCATTCTCGGCTGTTGAAGCTGTTCTGAACACCTGGCTTCTAGTTCTCTGCAATGGGAGTTTCAATGTGAATTAACACCTGTCAAATGATCACTTTAAAAAATCTGCTCTATAAAGCTTTTCAGAAGTATGTCTTTTAAAACATGTATCTTAAGGGCAGCAGAAAAACATTTTAATGAATGCTAACATGTTTGTAAACACAATGAAAATGGTATTTCCTACTGAGCAGTATAGGATCATTTAAATAAAATATCTGCCTTTGGACATCAGACCCTGCTGGTGATCCCAATAGGATTTGTGCTTCATTTTTCTGTTGGAAAACACATCATATATGGACATGTTTTATGAGGACTGATAAAAAGAGAAATCTCTGACACATGACATCTGTACAGATTTCTCTTTTTTAAATCTGTATATCTTAATAAACTTCCAAAATTCATCCCTGAAAATGTGTTGACTTGTTCCAAATGCCTCATGCTAAGAGGCAAATATCAGCATACGAATTCATTATTTTAATAGAACTAAAGTCTGTCAGAGGTAGGAGAGCAGAATGCAAATGTCAACATTGCTGGAGGTACCAGCAAACTGATAAAGCCCATTTATTTATATGACTATATTTCCAGTAGAACAGTGTCACTTGAATATCTTCAGTCACTTTATATTTATTCTAGTTTCGTTATAAAGTGACTTTCATCTAACACCAAAAAGTGATGTCCGAACTCAGGAAACAGTGAGCTCTCACTCAATAATTTTTTTTTTTTTTTTGCTAAATCCTGAAACCAACTAAAGCTGCGAATATAGACAGGTTTGTGCAAGGTGCTGAGCCTTTCTGCACAGTTTGAACATCTTTCACTCTGTAAGTGAGAGCTACAGGTAAGACAGCATGAGCATGTGAAGGTGACCACAGAATTTCCTAAGGTTCAGACTCCTTGTTTTGGTGGGAACTGAAGCCTGAGGTCCCTGATGGGTGGCCAAGACCCTCTGCCTGCTGCCACCTGCTCTTACAGACCTGCTTGTTCTTGTGCAGTCAGTGGCTGTTAGGTTGTCCAGCATCTCTCTTTTACCCCATATAGGCAGTAGTCATAAATTCCCTAAATACTGTAGACATAGCAAAAGGAAGATTTTTCTCTTCTAAGTTTCTTTTCCCCACACCCTACTGCTAGTCCTTCTTCAGCACTTCCAGTTTGGATACTTTTTTTTTTAGGTAGCAATGTCAGAATTTTGTACAGAGCAACAAAGGAGGCCTTGTTAGCACAGTGTGTGATGGCCCTAATACCTCTTATTTCTCAAAATTTCTCTTCTGTATTTGTCTTCTTCATCACTACAGATTCCCAGTAGCCTGCAGCCATCCTGTGATGGTCTGGTACACCAGACCCTCCTCCACTACAGGCATTTCCAGATGGTGACTTCTAAGGATGAGTTTCTGAACACAATTTTTCCTAATGAAGACCAAGCCAAAACTGACACATCACTTTTGAAATGGTCCTGTGGGATGTGAGCTGTAGGTAGCTATCAAGTCCCTGTGCTTCAAGACACTGTAATTTCATGTGTTATAAACTGTACAATCTATTCAACTCACTATGCATTTTAGTTTATCTTTCTTAAAGAAAACATATATAGAACTGATTTTTTTTAAATTTAAAAATATTATTTTTATGTCCTAATGAGAATAGCAGGAAGATTTAAATATATGTACTCACAGCAACCATATCTACTAGTATTTCTATAGCTCATTACTGAATTTAATGAAGATCTATTCACATTAACATCAGTGATATATATTCCATAGCAAAATTTATGACATTTGCAACACTGGATAGATACTGACTAGGAAATTCTAGCTATGTGAGATACAGCACTGAAAAAAATCTGAAGGAACACATTTTTAAACGCAAGGTCTGAGTGCTGATTGACATGCTTTGTACGATAGTAAAATCTGGCAGGTGCATTAACTTGCATTCCTCTGATCTGTACACATCCACACTTGTCTTCTTAGGGTACTTGGTAATAAGCTTCTTTAAAGATCCCTGAGTAAGCACTGAAGATAATATCTGGAGTATGTAGCACTCAGTCCTTTTAGAATGGCTTTTTCCTGCTCCTTTCGTTTTCTTAAGAAAATGTCAGTTTAATCATATCTTAATGCTTTGATAATGCGTTTCTTTACATAGCTGTAGAACACTCACTTCAGTGTTTTAAAAGAATTAATGTAGATGTAAAAATGCCAGTTAAATGAGATTTCTTCCAACAGGCTAACAAAACTGAAGTGCAAGGCTTCAAAACTTGCAAGACACTCACACAGCAACACAAACGTGCCCTAGCAGAGGCCACTCTGCGTTTAACATTGCTGAAGAAATTCTGTTCCCATTTGGCAACTTCAGAGAATCGATATACAAGCTCACCTACTGTCAGATGTTATAGTCAACTTCTTTTCTGATTTCTACCTAGCTGTCCACAAACTTCACCAACCCAGGAACCACTGTGTCAGTGTTTCAGTATTAAATATTAGTTTCCAGAACTGGCCAAACTCATAATAGTATACCCTGCTACTGCTGAATAAAGTAAAGAATTGCACTATGTTTCCACTGACTTGCTCCATACCAATAAACATGTTACAAACCCATTATATATTCTTTTAGAAGACTACACAGCAAATTCCCTGTGCAGGTTGTCATGAAAAAGCAGATGCACCATAGACGGATTTGAGGGAAGATCCTTCAGAGGCAGGCGTACATTCCTCAGCCAAGTTCACAGCCTCCAACAGAAACTTCTCAAACTGTTTGTGTTTCTTAGCAAAAGTAGCCATGACTTTACCTTTCAATTAATTGTTTCTTACAATACATTCTCAAATACAAAACTTTCTTATTCACTTCAAGTCAATTAAATGTGTTGCAATGGCACAATTAGAAATGGCCCAGGGAGTATTTATGCTTTTTGACATTTAACTTAGGGAATCTGCATACTTAGGAGATTCTACAAAATTTCTTCTTCACCATTACATTTGACTATCACAAGAAATCTACTTTTAATTACTGATTTGTAGACTCAGCTCCTCAAATAGGTATAATGGAACAGTTTTTTGATTCTTGTGTGTTAGTTTCTAAGGTTAAAAGAGGCTCTTTCCTCCAAGAAGAGCATAATTTATGATGTACTGCAATACACATTGCATGAGATAAATTGACAACTTGCATGTCTTCAGCTGTAGTCATTTTCTATAAGTAGAAAATGCTTCTAATTCCCTGTGTGCCTTGTAAAATTTATATATCTAGTCTGAAATCCAAAAACAATTTGGCAGAATACAACATCAAGTAAGATGATCCTACCTTCAGGTATTTTGCTTGAAATATCAGCCAACACTCTTCAGTGTTTCAGTAGGCAAGAATAAAACCAAGGAAAATCTTCATCCACACCCATATGATTTTAATGACATTTATTTAATAGATGAATGAATACATAGGTCTGGAATATTTGTGGTCTGATATTATTTTTGAAATACTTTTACTACAAATTGGTTTCATATGAATAAATGTTTGGAAGACATGTCCTTTTTATGCCCTATGTCAGAAGAAGCATGATCAAACCCATAATTGTAACAGAAATAATGAAGCACAATGATTCAGAGAGTTCATCTTTCATTTATGCCCTTATCTAAAGCATGTGGAAGTTCATCAAATTTTTTGCAATGATACAGTAGTCTTTGGATGAAGCCCTTACAGAGGCATGAAATCTACAAAGTTACATAGTTGTGTAACAAGTGAAAATATGAGAGAATCAAGCCTTTCTTAGCTTACAAAGCTCCATCCAGGAGGTTTTGAAAAATTCATATATTATTTTAAAAAATGTTTAACATAATTGTTCCAGATTACTATTTGAGCAAATTGCATTTTTTTCTTTTTGCTCAACGACGATGTTTCACTCCTGTAATGATAAAATCTTCTGCCATTTTATTTTGAGATATGTTGGCTTGATTCCAGCCCTATTGTTTAGCATCTCTTTTTTTGGGCTGTTTCTTGCAACTATACAAACAACTCTGTTCTTGTTGCCCCCCATCATACCCAAGAGAATGCAGGATGGATCCACTTTTACTTTGCATGGTTTACACCAGGGATAGGCAGAGACATCTGACATTAAGAAGAGCCGTTACAGGCATTACTTCTTGGTGAGCACTAGGGGTAGGTCACGGCAGACTATTTTGAGGATGCATAATTGGACTTCCTAAGTAAAAAGTCAAGATGCACAAATCCTTTTGAAACTGAGAAAAGGTAACAGCATTTCAGAATTCAGAACAGAAATTGCATTACCAGGGCTTTTGTCTTTGAGCTCCAATATAGCTATTCTGACAAAAAATTCTTTGCCTGGAGAAGACATGCTTTAATGGCATCCCCAGAAATACAACTTCACTTAGATGAGAAAGAACAAAACTCAGACGTTTAATGTAGAGTAGCAGACGAAAGGAAATGGAAAGAACTGCTACTGTTGAAACAAAGAAAGTACAGAATTTGACACAAAGTCTTTCTAATAAGTAACTTACAGCTCTTAAAGCTAATTTTTAGCTGTTCTCCTCATCCTTCTCACTCCTTTAAAACTCTGTAAGACAGAGCTTGTGATTTTTTATGTAGAGATGTGGGTAAAATACGAGCCAAAGAGGCTTAGATTTAGAGTTCTTGTTTTGTTCTGCAACTAAATATTACAGTTAGTTCTCATCTAAACAACAGGATGCATTAGAACTTCAGACTTTAAAAGTATGTCTCAGTAAGTCTGTGGGACATAAGATGCTTGGAATTAGACTTTAGAAAACAGCATTTCCTTCTCCCAAATGATTATCTAGGGCTACATTTGATAGCTATATCTTGAAGGAGGCTGACTGTGTTCAAATAAAATGAACTCAAACTACCTAATAGAAAATACTTCATCTGCTGTCTCACATGATGTCACCTTTTTGACAAAAAAGAGAAATTTCTTTTTTATCAAGTGTAATTAGTGCAAAGTCTAGCCTTCCAAACTTTATTAGTACTTTCCTCTCAATCTCTTTTTGTTCTCCACTGAGCCAGAAATTGTCAATAATTGTGAAGCAGCAAACAATGCATCAGCTAAAGTATGTGACCTCTTTATCATTATATACCTCTAACATTCATTTTCTTCTATTGCATATTGCATTGGCCTTAAAATGAACAGCAAGTTTGCAGGGCATGGACCACAGCATTTGGATTGTGTGTTCTCCCAATAAAAATCCAGTCCTGACTGGACTTATTATTGCAGATACCAAGCAATCTTAAAACTCACTAAACAATTATGGATGTTAGTCTATCTGATTAGCCAAGATTACCTCCAACTGTTTAAGTTTGTACTATTTCATGCTGCATAAAGCTGTCACTATATTTGAATGCCGGGTGTGGATTTGTCACCATAAAAGTACCAAAAAGGAATAATGATACCAGATAATTCAATTAACTCAGTTTTCACCTGTTTCAATTGGAGGCCCTAGATCCTCTAAGGAAAATTTCTTCAGCACTCCACAGAGGAGAAATATGTTTCCCATGGCAAAAATTGGGGGAAAAAAATCTACTATAGGTAATTTTTCCATAAGAAAAGGCAGACTGCCAGAAGCTTTCAAGCATGCATTTATTTGGTCCTTACTCAATAAATCCTTTTCTGACATTAATTTTCTTGTGAAGTATTGTCTGATTGGTAAACCTCCCATTTCTGGGCAAGATTATTGAAGAGATGACAAATAGCAAATAGTGTCTAGCAGCATCTGTTCTTAATTTTTAGACACCAATCAGTCAGGTTTCAGACTCTGACATGGCACCGGAAGGGCATCAGTTTCAGTGACCAAAACTCGCCCTATGGCACTAGGACAATGTTCAGCGTCCTCACTAATAAATCCAGGTCTCAGTGACCTTCTATCTTCAATTGTGGAGACTGCCATGTGCTGTTTATTTGACTGTGGAACCTAAGGAGTGCTAAAAAAAAATTAGTTTATCCTTTATTATGCTGGAGACGATCCAGAGGATGGGTTATGATCATTCGCTTTTCTTCTTTAGGGGCTTTGCTGGGGCTGCCTCTGAAGTACAGCCTTGACAGCCTTAATCCTCTTTTTTTCTGTGCTGAGGGGAAGAAAAACTAGGAAGCAGGAAAGTCATTTGAGCAAAACTGGGCAAATTTGCAATTGTAGAGCTGACAATATTCCATTTGGCCTCCTTTTTTTCCAGATCCTGGCCCTGAATTAAATACTGTCAGGTAATGGCCTTGCTGGCATGGAGGCAATTCTGGCAAAGGAAAGACTAGTAGTAAACAAATAAAACTTACAAGCAATCCATCGAGGAATAGTATCTTCCTGTACGTTCATAAGGTATGTGTAGATATGTGGTCATGCTAAATGAAACCCGGGTCTGGTTTCCCAAATAAAAAGGATCCAGGTACATGTTTCTCTTCTGCAGTTATGATAGACAGATGTCACCATTCTCAGCATATTTCTCTTTAGCCAGGGTTACACCAGAACATGTATCACATACAACCTGCCGTGAAATGTTTGTGACACTCACATACAAAACTCAACAGTTAAAGCCCACATAACTGAAAGAAAGTTCCTTTCTCTCTCTCTTTCAAACCCACCCACCTACTGCAGTGCTGCGTGGCACCAACCAAAGCAAGTGTGGTTCAGAGGGCTGGTTCTCTTAATTGTCTTATGTGCGCTCCAGGATGCAATGAAGTAAATACTGGAGCAAAAGGCTGTGTCCAGAGATGTTGGGGGTGGTGTCTAAGTCATTCTAGTTTTCAGGCTTCCTTCCTCCCTGCCTGGAAGAAAGCAGAAGTATCTGTGTATTTTCCTGGGAAATGGTTGCTTATTTACTCAGAAGAAGTACTGATGGGCGTCTTGAATTGAGGGATGCCCACCGCCCTCCCCCCCC
>VZTX01017212.1:486434-518608 GCA_013400915.1 Pardalotus punctatus
AAAAAAAAAAAAAAAAAAAGTACCAACAAAAAAGGAAAAAGAATTCTTTCATTTTTGGACACTTTTTTTAACTTCACTAATCACTTGTAGTCTAGTCCAGCTTATTCATGTGTTTATATTGCCCTCTTCCCCGCTTATTAAAACCTTTAAGGGGTACACTAATATGTAGATATGACAGACACTTCATGTATTTTTCTCCTACCTTGTCTTTAGTAGCAATTACATTTAGGGATATGTTTAACTAGGCTATCGGAGAAGAGTGGCTTTGAGCCCAACCAGCTCCTGTTAATTGCTTTCTGTTGTTGTCACTGCACATGCACATATTTGTCTGAATTTTTACCATAAAAATCAAGACCAGAATAAATTTCTGAGTGCTCACAGCAGCAAGTACCATAGTTTGAGAACCTGGGTTTTGTTGCTAGCATTTGGGGCTGACACATTCCCTTCCCATTGAAATAAGCAGACTGAAATAGGATATTATAGTCATGGGATGCTAACACACCTGATCCTGCAATGGACAGGAACACAGTAACATAAATCAGGGAAATAAAAATTCCTAATATTTATTCCAAGCCTATTATACACACTAAAGCAGTCTTTAAAAAGACTATTTAAAGTTGAAGGGAGGAATTTCTCCATTTTCTCCTCGTTCTTATTCTACTCTTCTGTGCTTCCTATAGCTTGGATAAGAAAAATGGATGGAATTTTAATTTTTTTTGTTTTTTACAGTATGCAGGACAGACATCTCAGGCAGCATCCTTAGCTAGCAACGTGGGAAGAAACAGCTGCATGGACCCAGCAGTGCAAAGGAAAGATGCACACTCCTCTTGGCTGCTCAAGCCTGGCGCTAACTCAGCTACATCCAAAAGTTCCCTGGGCGCTGGGTAGAGTCTTGCAAAGGCTTGTTTATCCAGAGACACACAGGGCTGTCACTCCTCCGTTCTGTGGTCCTGGATAAAAGGGTCTTAGGGCACAGGGTGCCTTGATGGCTGCCTGGATCAGTGCCTCTCTCAGGTGCAAAGTTTTGGATGTATCTTCAGTGCTGGCCACAATCAACTCGGGAGAAGGAGGAAAAGCATTATGGGATGCCTTTCATACTTAAAAACAGACAAGGCTGAGACGCTAAGAAATGTTGGGGTTTAATATCACTTCCAACAGGTTTGTAACAATTATGCAAAAATTTGTAAGAAAATATCATCTTCTGAGATATTCCTGGATTAGAGCTGTCTGGGTGAAATGAGCCTGCAGCTACCTGTGGCTTGTGCTCCTTCTGGTGAACTGAAACACTTGACGGGCATATTTAAAAAGCTGCCCACAATTTTCACAATTTCATAGAATCATAGAAATATTTAGGTTGGAAAGGACACTTAAGATCATTGAGGTTTCCAGGCTTTTGCAATAGTCCTTACATTTACAGTGGTGAATGCCCCTAGAATTGGTAATATTTCTGAAAGTGGAATCAATTTTTCAAGATCAGGACTGTAACTAAGCACATTACAGCCATGCTGAACTCAGCGAGTGAACAAGGCTCCCTGAGCTGGCTCCTAAACCCAAGTGGATATTCTGTAAGGCAAGGATAAAAGAGTCTGACTTCTCTATATTTAAACTCTCAGAGCAGGAGTGGGCTTTCTTACACATGAAGACCACATACTTCTGCTGTATATAAAGACACTGAGGTAGTGCCTCCCAGCTCTGCTTGGAGGGTTGTCACAGGAGCTGTACAAATGTGAGAGAATGAACAGGAGTGAACCCACATGCCCTATTAGTCAGATGGATAGAGACAGGCTTGAAGAAACATGAGAATTATTCTAAGTGATGGACAGCTATCCACAGTCATCTAAACAATGGCAGATTGTCTTGCAGACACCAAGGCAAAGGGGTTTGAACTATGGAAGCTAAGGAGACCATTTTCTTAGACATTTTAGAGATGGAGGTTAAGGAAACCGTTGTTTTATATATCTCCCAAGCCTGGGGGCAAGGAAGGAGAAAGAAATAAGATGCTTCTGGGAAAAGGTAAAAATAGGAAACAACAGGTGGCATTCACAAGGCCAAAGGAGGTTGAAATTGACCATGTCAAAACTAAAGCAAGATATGGAGGATGAGAGAGAGGATGAGTACCTGACCAGTGAAGTGGCAAAAACATAGGAGCAGAAGGAGGTGAGAGGGGTAAAGCACTTTATGGGGCAGAGCAGTGTCTTTCTTCCTGAAGACACCAAAGGCTGAGGATCAGAGACATACTTTTGGCTAATATTAATACTGTTATTTCTTTCTCAAAGTAAGAATCAACTGCACCTTTCAAAGAGTAACTAGAAAATTATAAATTCATATATAATTATATACTATATGCCAACATTCTTGGATTGTTAGAAGCAAAAATATCTCCAGAAGTTTCTGTTTTATTTATTTTTTTTAAGCAAAGTCTGCTAACTTTTTCCGTTGTTCTTGGTAAAGCAGTGTAATTGCACACAAATACATACAGTGCGTGTGTTCTTCCTTTAATTCACAAATCCTTAGCTTTTCTTTGTCTGCATTTATATAAACTGTTGAATATTTTGTTCAACATAAATGATGAAGAAATGGCAACGTGACAAAATTAATATTAATAAATTTATCATGACATTTATGTACCAGTGAAATAATCACTTTCTCAGTGATCACTGCATCTTTTCCACCCATATTCATCAGGGTTCATTATTTGAGCTCCTCATGCTTTTAAGAGGTGCCTTCATAACCAAGTTTCTTTCCTCTTCAGATCAGTCCCGGAATTCCTTCTCTACCATATGTTGCTTCCCTCAATTCTTATGATTACCCAAATCAGGTAGAATAGCTTCTTTTCTGGTATGTAAACACCTTTCCATTAGTAGTTCAGCGGGGATACCTTTTGTAGGACTACGTGCTGCTGTTCGATAAGATAGCAGGAATGAAGCTATTTTCTGATTTAAAGATAGGATATCTCTCCTGAATGCTTGTGTGGCAGTTAAAAAGTTCTAAAAACATTTGGATTCCCATTAGTACTCTGATGGCAGAGCACAGATAAAACATGTCAACTTTTATCAACACACAGAAATTTCCTCAGATTTTAAGATGCAAATGACATCCTAATATATCAAGTATTAATTCTTTAGGTAAACCAAAAGTGACAGAAATTAAGGGACCTGTAGGGTGGAGGAGACTGTACAACAAACTCTGGCCTCATTTGCAAAGATTTTATCCAAGAAAGGGCTGGCAGAAGCTGAGTGATCTCACAACTGTTAGTAGGGTGGCAACTTCATGGGGATTTCTTGGTGAAGAAGAAGGTTTCAGCTATAAAAATTGAAAAGGTTTACAGTTATAAATCATTTCTCCAGTATCATCAGTATCTGACCACCAAGCATGCTGCCTTACTTAGCCTTTTTTCTGAGATGTACTGGGAGAGTTTTACTGACAGTATTGTCAACAGTAATTTCCTAGCATTGTGGGCTTGACACAAAGAAGTATATGTTTTCTATTTAAATTAATTCTTTTTATAAATAAATACATCTTCAGCGTGGTGCAGTAACTTTGACAAAGTATCAGTGAATTTGAGCAGCAGTCTCCCATTGCAGCTGTGAGAATGGCTTTGGTAATGTTTCCTCACAGCTCATGGGCGCTCTCTTTCTTGGGCAGTATTTAATAGTAGGCTCATGGCCTTTTCTGGGGCTGTCCATGCAGATAAAAAACTGCAGTAGTTTTTGTTAGCATGTAATTTTTTTGTTAGTCCTGTCTCACCAGTCTTCTGCTGACTTGGTATCATTAAGGTTGTATTTATGTGGCCATTGAGCACTGTGCTGTCACCTGGTACCAATGCAATGATAGACAAAATGCAAAAAAAAGCTGTCTCAGACTCCAAATAAAAACAGAGAACAACATTTCTAGCACTCCATACTGCCAGACTAAATCTAACTGGGGTGCAGTCACCAAAGCTGCAGTCTCAGCTTTGGGCTGGTAAACTCTCCCTTTGTGCTCTTTGTATTCCAGAGAAATCATCACTTACCTCTGGCTATGAACAGTCAGAAACTGAACTACAGTTTAATATTTAAACCAGACATTGTTTATTCAAAGAGAGTGGGAGAGACAGAAGATACTGACAAAGCCAAGAAATAAAATACAAGCCTGACCAGAACCTTCCTAGAGTAATCTAAATATCAAATACTGTTGTGAACTAGTTCTAGCATTAACCTTCCATGGTGCTGACTCCCTCTCTGATATCAGCAATTCTTGACAGGTCATCCAAAAACTTCTCTTCATCTTCCAAAACATTTGGTACTCACTTCCAAGAAGGGGCTGTGGCAATACCACCCCAGTTCCCCCACGGGCTCCAGACAAGGCAGCGCCTCTGAACTGTCATTGTCTCAGCCACAGCAGCGGCTGCTGCTTGAGAACTGCTTTAAATCAACACATTTACCAGATGCTCAGCCCTGCCAGCTTTGGCAGCTGCACCATCTGTCTCAGTCCCCGTGATGGAGTAGACTTGGTGGGCTGCATGGGACCCTGCATGCCCATGGGACCCTCTGCACAGACCATACATTGCCGCGAATGACTACCTGGGCTCTGCCAGCTAAACACGAGGAATTAATCCATCTGAATGCTCCAGGGCAACAATGAGGGTAGTATCTGCTACAAACTGTTTCCCCTCAATCTGCATCCCAGAGGACGTACTCTTTATTTTCACGTAGAACTCCCAGTTTCAGAAGAGATGACAGCCTTGGATTTTAAATCTACAAAGGCTTTTTAAAGTTCTACCAATTCCTTCTTTCTTGTATCTTTTGGCTGAAGTCTGGAGAAATTGTTATCACTTGCCCTTGGAATTCAATGCTTCTCTCTTTCCAGGCTGCCTGAAGGATCTTCTTATCTCTCATTTCCACTAAAGTCAGAAGCATTGTGTTCTTGGAAGGAGTACCCTTGAGTTGGTTGCGGGTGAGTATTTTATAGCATCAATCAATGCAGGAAACATCCTCATTCTCTGGCAGCTTCCAAACAGCAGACTGTAATTTTTCTAGGAAATCCACAAGATTTTTTTCTGTCATTTCCAGCTGAAGATACTGAGATTTATTCACATCAAGGGTCTGATTTAAATACTAGCTTCTTTTTCTGAGAATTTCAGCACTCTGACCATGAATTACAAGGTTCATTTTAACAGATCTTTGTTTAGTCTGCATGCAGAAGGCTTTTGTGTCAAGCCATTGATCTGTGCAGTCAATCTGATTTCTGCTACATGTAGAGCAGTAGTTCTCACTAACTTTGCTAGAAGCTAAACATCATCCATAAGACAAATCCAAGATCTGCATTAGTAATAAGGATCTGAAGTAGCAATGCTACTATTCCCTTCACTTTCTCTCCCTTACTTTGTAAATCAGTCATTGGCAGGGAGTGTAGAAGAGAGCATTGGCAAAAAGGACCTCCGATGATATGTCATTTAATAAAATTGATTCAACCCTCTGAGATGCTTTTATGATCCAGAGTAAAAGCCCAGAGCTATAATGGTTTAGCAATACACAGGACTATAAACTTTGCTTTACTGGGGGACAATCTCAGTAAAAAGACAGAGGAGGGCAGGAGAAGTACATTCTGCTTCTGCC
Organism: Pardalotus punctatus; assembly: GCA_013400915.1. Taxonomy (NCBI): domain Eukaryota; kingdom Metazoa; phylum Chordata; class Aves; order Passeriformes; family Pardalotidae; genus Pardalotus; species Pardalotus punctatus. Next base: position 492,032 of record VZTX01017212.1, read on the forward strand.
TCCACCACTGAGTTGTGCTGGGCAAATCACCTCAGTTGTTGCTGCCTCCTGGCCCCCTCCATATTTTGTGCATTTAGATCGGGGTGGAGGTGTATAGCATGTGGTTAAAAAGATGTTTCAATCTCTGGAGATTGCTTACAGTACAAATTACTATTAATCATAAAATCAAAGGCAAGGAGTCTGTGCGCTAGGCTGCAGTGGCTCCTGGATATGCACCTGAGGGATGTTCATGACTTCCCAGTATATGGGATGTTGTGGGGAGCACTGCGTACCTGATGACTTTCCCCACCTTTGCCTCTGAAAGTATTGAAGCCAACAGGGGTAACTGTGGGAGAAGGAAGAAGGTTCTCTCCCTCAGTGGCCGGTTCGTGCAGAACTGGGGGACTGAGGAGGGTGCTACAGCCATCCTTCCGCTCTCTTTAGTATCACCTGTGAGTAACAGAGAGGCAAGAGTGCTGGGTGCAGAAGGCTTGGCTGGGCAAGCTGTGCCTCTGGACAAGCCATAGTGATGGTATAAGAAGCAGAAATGTGGCTGAGAGGGTTTAGCAGAGAAGATGACAGGAAACAAAAGCCCCACAGAACTGAATGGCAGCATGACTTCAGCTTTTGAGGATAAGAACCAAGATGATGTAAGGGCAGAACAATAGCAGACATCTAATGACAAATTCTTTTCCAGGAGACTTTAATCACAAAAGCTGACATTCTCTACTGAATGCTATGGCCTTATGCTGATGACCATAGTGCCACTATATTCATTAACATCTTCAAATCATACTTAATTATAGTTATTAATTGTCTCCTTTTCCTCTGTTATTTTCTTCCTGGATTTAATTTCTTCATTTCTCTTTCTGGTTTTGCTTTATGTTGTTCACTCTCCTGTCTCTTTCAAATTCCATTAATTGTCTGAGATTCTAAAGATTTTATTAAAAAGTTTATATAAAGATAAAGCATCCCTCACTGAGTGCCTCATAGGATGAAATTACATGTTAGTCCATATTAGATGTATTACAGGAATGATCTTTGCCGTAAAGCTCCAAACTCACTGTGCTGAAGGGATGGATTGTGGAGAAATCCACAGATTCCCATTCAGTGACCATCAGATGCTAAAAAAAAAATGACGTATGGGTACAATTAAATTTTGCTGTGTCACCTCCACACCATGCTGTGATTACATACACCCTTCTTTCACCAGATCTGATGAGGAACAGTAACTTAGGGTGTTTCTAACTGCACAAATTCTCTGCCAACCAGAGCTCCTCCCTTCCAGGCACTTCCACCTCTGGGCACTCTCTGAGCAAGCCACGTCTGGTACCTTGTTTCAGGTTAGATCTTCATGAGGACTAAATCAGATTAGCACCACTGACTGCAGGGAAATCATATCAGTGTAAATCAATTCAGAATGTGATAAAATCTTGAAACTAATTGAAGTGGTCTTCATTAGGAAACTTTCAAGAGTCTAAATTAATTAAATTTAGGAGGTTATTATTTGACATAAACTGCAAGAATCATATATATGCCAATTTTTACCTTTTCCCTTTTACAAATTATCAACAAATGAGTTATAAATTTCTTATATACTCTTATTATTTGAAGTCAGTGGAAACTATAAATAATTTAATCCTCAAATTGTGTATCTTCAGGACTTATTAAGAATTTGGTATTCACAGTCTCAGATATTTATTTTTGTTTTGACTGAACACACAGATCAGTGATGGATTTCTGCTCATTAGTATGAATTTTATGTTGTTGCACATAAGATTTACTATCCCATAAATAATATCAGCAAACTCATTTGTTAGTATAGCCTGACAAAATGAACACAAAAAGAGTATAAGCACAGCTGAATATAATGTAGCTAGAAACTGAATATTCACAGAATTTGACCTTTTCAAAGCCTCTTTGTATGAATCCAGTTTTAGTACACTGCAAGGCAGTCAAATCTCTAATGTACTTGGGAGAAAACTGAATTTATGTTCCTTTACACCTTTATAAATAGTCTCAAAGGGAATTCAAAGTATATGCTGATGAGACACTGAATAGGTAACAGCTGGGGGAAAGGCAGAGACAAAGAGCTGGGCAGAAGGCAGACCTTGGGCATATGAGGAGAAAATAATAAAGTAAATTCAATCCGCAAATATGCTGGGGGCAGAGGGAGGCAGCACTCGCTCTGGGGCCACATGGTGATTCAACAGTCAAAATAGCCATGGCTGGTTAGAGAGATGATTACAAAGGTTAGAGAGGCTAGGAGTTGTCTTTTTTTTTTCCACCCTCACCCCCAAGCTCTGCTTATTTCTTACCATGGCTCCTTCTCCTCAAGGGAATTTGTAGCAACCATACTACCTTTCTGGTGGTTTTTCAGAACTGAAGCAGCTCTGGGATACCCCTGCTGTCAAGCCTCACCCAGGGTCTCAGAGTGGTGGCCTGAACCCCCCAGAATCTATGGGGCTTTGTAGCTCTCTGTGGGAGGCCTGTGCCCCTCTGCAGACAGGAGTATTTCACTTCTCCTGGGTCAATTTGCTTTGTTTGAAGCCTGTTATGCTTGCCCTTGAAATAACTTCTTCTGCAGTGGAAATCTCTATTTGCTCTTGTTTGATGCTGTTTTTCTCAGTCAGTGGCTTTTTGGTACAGCATTACTCTGGTATATGAAACAGCTGTCTTGAAAGCAGACAATTTCTGTCCAAGTACTTCCACAATTTGCTGGAAGCCCACCTGCCTATGCTTCTTGTAAAGGTATAGTACGAGGTAGCCAGTATAAATGTCTAGGTCCTTTCAAAATGCAACTAGGAATTGTCATGTTATGTTTTAGAATTAAATGGGTAAAAATCCTTCCGTGGTCTACACAGGTTTTTTTCTTTGGTTGTGGGTTTTAGTTTGGGGGGTTTTTGTCTTTTGGTTGGTGAATGCTTTGACATTAAAGGTTTAATCATAGAATCATAGAATAGTTTGTGTTAGAAGGAACCTTTCAAGTTATCTAGTCCAAGTCTCCTTGCACTGAGCAGGGACATCTTCAATGAGATCAGGTTGCCTAAAGTCCCAGTCCAACCTGACCTCAAATGTTTCCAGGAATGGTACATTTACCACCTCTCTGTGCCACTGTTATACCACTCTCAAAAACTGTATGCCATGTACCGAGTCTAAATCAACCCTTCTTCAGTTTAAAACCATTACCCCTTGTCCTACTGCAACAGGCCCTGCTAAAAAGTCTGTCCCCATCTTTCTTATTAACCTTGTTAAGTACTGAGTATGAGAGGTGCTCCACCCCTCATATCAACTTCATGTCCCTTTTCTGAATTTGCTACAGGAGATCCACATCCTCCCTTCCAAGAGCTGGACGCAGTACCCCAGGGGAGGTCTTATGAGAGTGGAGTAGAGCAGAAAAATCACCTCCTTGATCTACCAGTCACGCTTCATTTGATGCAGCCCAGGATACAGTTGACTTCCCAGGCTGCAAGCACAAGCTGGGTCACATCCAGCTTTCCATCCACTTAGTACATCAGACTGTTCTCTAAAACAGAAGCGCCATAAAGGCCAATGTTACCAATGTATCATTACGTGTGATAAATGCTCAACTTACTTTCAGGGTTTCTGTTGTTCCTCCTTTCTTGATGCTTCAAGACTGTCTTTTTTCCTAGATGATTTTTATTGAAATATGAGAAAAATGCAAAACCCCAGTTTACAATCTCAGCTTAGAAATGAGTCATACCACCATGGACACTTCCCAATAATGCTGCAAGATTTGTGTGCAGGATTTGTAGTCATAGCTTGTAGGAGAAAGGAGAAACTTTGTCATGGCAATGTTTCTTAGTGAAAAAAAAGATAGAAATACTGTCAGGAAAAAATGAGGCCTTAAAGACCCTTTAGGAGGAAGGGTAACTAACAAAAATAAAAATGGGGGAGGTAGGGATGCTCTGGAGAAGCTACATCCTCTTGGACTGAGCCTGTATTTGGAATCCCTCCGAGAGGAGGCTGTTTGTGTAGCCTGCTGTTGATAAATAAAATATTCGCAAACTAGGTCAAGATTAGAGCTATGAGACACTAACAAAACTGGATGATGAGAAGCTCTTTTATGTTGTTGAATAAATATACCAAGACCCATGAGCTGAAACTACTAAAAATTACTTGTTACTAACTTTAAAAGTCCAGGGGGGGAAAGGAGTGCCATACAAAAGAAATCTCTGGAAAAATTCTTCGGGCAAAATAAGTATCCAGAGTATGGCTGCACAACTTTGGCTGAAGCTTTTCAGCTTCAGGAACTTGAAATCTGAAGAATTTTTATAAGTACTAAATATTTAACAGAGACCTGTTTGGCATATCCAGCCTTTACTGTAGAAACAAAGTTGGAAATTAAATAGAAAATAATTCAAATAAACAGGTTTTGTTTATTGTATCACTACTCAGCCTGAATGATTCAGCCTATACAGTGTACAGGATTGTCAGGAATGGCTTGGCAGAACTATTGGAAGCAAAAAAAAATTTACTATCAGTCAACTTGTGGCAGGTGAAGCAAATGTCAACATGCTGAAGGCATGTTATTGAACAAGGCCTATCCCAGGCCACTCTTCTAGTTTCCACCAAGTTTCACTGACACGCTTAAAGAATCACAGGATCAAAGAATCATTTAGGTTGGAAAAGACCTCTGAGATCATCAAGTTCAACCTTTGACGAAACAACACCATGTCAACTAGACCACAGCACTAAATGCCATGTCCAGCCATTTCTCAAACACCTCAAGAGTTGGTGACTCCACCACCTCCCTGGACGGTCCACTCCAATGTTTAACAACCCTTTCCGTGAAGAAATTCCTTCTGATATCCAACCTGAATCTGCCCTGGCACAGTTCATGTTCAGCCAGCTGTTCACCAGCACCCCCAGGACCTTTTCCCCTGGGAAGCTTTCCAGTCACCCTTCCCCAAGTCTGTAGCACTGCTTAGGGTTATTGTGGCTGAAGCGTAGGAGTGGAAGCATGCTTTGTACACCCTCTGCCTCTGAGGCTGGGAACTGGGATGGTGCATTGCTGTTGCCAAAACAGGTAACAAACAGAGGATCTCTCACAATGATTTAGTCTCACCATTTGGGGCTGTCTGCTGGAGTAAAACTTTGGTTGTGGTCTAGTTATAGATCCTAACAGTGCAGGTCTGATGTAAGACTGTTATGGTAGTTTAGTTAATCTGTGGGGTTATTACTGTGTCATTTCTACAGTCTGTGTGCCTCTGGTGTTAGCATCACATGTTACTCACACTTTGATTTCAATTTCTCTACATCTTAAGGACAAAATATCATGATTATTGAAAGCTTATTCAATCTCCAGCATCAAGTAACCCTGTTCCCAGCTCAAATGCCACAGGATGCTATGCTAATACACATGACCAAAGGAGTGTTTCTGTAAAATACACCCCAAGGGCTTGATCCAGAACTTGCCAGTCCATGGTTTTTCATTGAGATTGATGGTGTTGCTATGCTCCAGGATAAGCTCTGTCAGCTGAAGGATCCGCTTCCAAGTCTACTTCTGAAGAGCCACTCCTGCAGTTTTGGCTGCTCCAGGATGTGTAAATAATTTTCACTGAATAGGCCAATAAATTGTAAATTATGAAAATAAAGTGTTAATTAAACACAGGGGATTCAGAGATCTACACATCAGCATTTGGTCACACACTGAATTTGGTCAGATAAACGCAAACTGCGTGAAAGAGAAAACACAGTTTTCTTTGATTTCTGGCAGAACGTATAGAACACATTTTATTGTTTATCTGTTCATTCATGGATGAATGTGGATGTACCTGTTTGGCACTAGTGAAAGGACACTAATCTGAGCCGCAAGATGAACTGTTAGCAGATTGGCAGCTAGGGATTGACACCCCTCCACAAGTTTTCTCATTTTCACAGCTCTTGTTTTTCTTTCTCCTGTTTCTACCTGCTCAGTGAGCTCGCCCCAGCCCGACCTGCGTTTGCACCTGCACACGGCCAAGTTCTGGATAGGCAGCGCTGGGTTATTTACAGGAAATTATTGCCTGTATTAAGTTAGTAGCAGGCTGGCATGAGTAACCTGAACAGGGATAGACTGATGAACTGGGCGAAAACAGTAAGACTTTTTGATCGGACGGAGGCGAGTCTCTTAAGGAAGAGCCTGAGCCGGGCTCCGGGCAGCCGCGTTGCCAGCCTGGTTCCCTCGGCTTGCGTTTCAACTGCGCACCCGAGCACGCAGTACCCGCCGGGTTGCCGAGTTCACAGTCGGTGGTGCGGAGGCCAATCGGTCACCAGCCGGTTGTAATTCTCAGTGTCAAGAAACAAGCGCAGGGCAGCGGCTGCGGTGGCTTCAGCTCCTCCTCCCCAGGCCGGGTCCCGGCCCCGGTCAGACCCCGGTCAGACCCCGGTCAGACCCCGGTCAGACCCCGGCCAGGCCCCGGCCCCGGCCAGCCCCGGCGCGGGCCGAGCGGCGCCGCCGAGGCGGCGGTGCCGCCAGAGGGCGCTGTGGCTCCGGCGCTGAGGGCCCGCCGGGCCTCGCTCTGCTGCGGGCGCCGCGCACCGCGGCAGTCACGGGTCGGGGATTCCTGCGGGAACTCCAGCAAACTCTGGCACCGTTCTTCATAGCGCCAGACCCAACCCCCCGGGAGGATAAAAAAGGTATGGACTACAGGTATAACCTATGCCACAGTTCTAACCAGCGGTGTTATTTAGGCAACACAGTTTTTTATCAGCCCAGGATAGGATTATATGACATAATGGTTTTAAACTGAAGGAGGGGTCAATTTAGTTTAGATATGAGGGTGGTGAAACCCTGGAACAAGTTGCCCAGCGAGTTCCCATGCCTGGAAACATTCAAGGCTACGTTGGATGGGACTCTGAGTAACCTGGTATCCCTGCCCGTGGCAGGGGAGTTGGGACTAGATGACATTTAAAGGTTCCTTCCAATCAAAACCATTCTGTGATTCTATGATCTATTATTATGTACAGAATATAGGACTTGCATCCTGATTATTACTTTGTTCCCCAGCAGTAGCCCAAGAATCAATTACTCCTTTTATATAGGCACAGTTCCATATCTGTATATTTGCACATCATTTGTGGACACCTCTATTTTGAACACTTGCTGTAGGGTGATCAAGCAAAGGTCTTCCCCCTGCACACAGAGGTCTGGCTGATAGGCCTTCTGTGCTTGAACTCATGGTTGTGTTTTTCCTTAAAATGGTCAGTTTGAGCTCTAATGTATGAACCTTCCCAGCTCTGTATTCTTAATGCCATGAAAACTGATTTTCAGACTAAAATTCTCTTACCACCAATTTTTCTAGGATTATTTATACAATTACAGTGAACTCTACACTGAAGTACACATTAATGCCTCTGTGCAACAATGCTCCAAAATTACATTTTCTAATAAAAATAACCAAATAAACCACTCTTCTCTCTTTTTCTTCTTCATTAAAAGTCCATGAATTATTTTTTGACACTGAATATATATATAGATGCACACACATGTATCCTTTCAGTAATTTTCAGAATTTTCACTTGAAATGGCATAAATCTGTTCAGTAAATAAGAATGTGAGTTGTAATCTTAGCATAATGGCATCAGAATTGGCTGAAAAGGATTGTTGCCTGTAACTTTCAGCTACTCTTATTCAGCCTGTTGTCTCTTTCTGGGGTCAGGCTCTGACCATGATGCTGTTTACCCACTGCTGCTGCTACTGAGGGCTATTCATTACTTCTAAAGTTATCTCTGTTCAGAATTCTGCTTTAAAAACTGCTTCTACTTTGCAGTTTAAAAACTATTGCTGCTAACAATATCTGGATGCTAGATAGCACCCTTAGTCATTTGTAGGTGTTTGGATGTGTGTATCTTTTTCTGTTTGTATGTTAACACTACAAATAACTAAACCACACTGGGAAAAATACGTCAAAACACTGCAAGCTGCTGTATTCTTTTTCTACTTCCAGTCTGTTAAAAAGAAGGTCTCAGGTCTGCATGTTAGCATTTGGTTTTGGTAGTCTGTAAGCTCCCTGACCCCTGAAGCATACCTAACTATGCCCACCTGTCCTTTCCAGTATCTGTCATCATTTATCTCACTGACCCTTCTGGTTTCTAGCAGGGAGAGGCAGACAGAACTTTGTCTATGCATTGCTCGACATTCATTCAATCTGATGGGGACCACAACCTTCCTCTTCTCTCTTTCCATGTTGCAAATACTTCTGAGGGACTTTTGCATATTATTCTTCATAGAATTACAGAATATCCTGAGTTGGAAGGGACCCACAAGGACCATCTGATCCAGCTCCTGGCTCTGCACCCAACAACCCCAAATATCACAGCATGTACCCGAAAGCATTGTCCAAATGTTTCTTGCTAAACTCTGGCAGACTTGGTACTGTGACCACTTCTCTAGGGAGCCTGCTTTAATGCTTTCTCTTACAAATGTTGCAACTTTAAGTAACTTAAATATTCCATACAGGCCCAAAAGACTTTTGAAACTAAGTCAGAAAGCAGAAAGAATTAAATTAATTCTGGCATGGACTGTGTGAGAGATAAAATAATGTTTTGCTTCAGCCATTGTTTCAGCCATAAGGATGTTTACTTATGTACGCAAAGATGTAGCTAGTACGAGGCTAGGCCTCCTGAATGTCACGAGGAAGAAAAGGGGAGTGAACCAATGCTTGTTACTTAGAGTCATTTGTCATTAGTTCTGAGGCCAGTTGTATGAGGTTCAACAAGGCCAAGTGCTGGGTCCTGCACTTGGGTCACAACAACCCCCAGTAGCACTGCAGGCTGGGGACAGAGTGGCTGGAAAGCTGCCCAATGGAAAAGGACCTGGGGGTACCAGTGGACAGCAGCTGAACATGAGCCAGCATGTGCCCAGGTGGCCAAGAAGGCCAGTGGCATCCTGGCTTGTGTCAGAACTAGTGTGGCCAGCAGGTCCAGGGATGTGATTGTCCTCCTGTACTGGGCACTGGTGAGGCCACACCTTCAATGCTGTGTTCCATTTTGGGCCCCTCAGTTCAGGAAGGACATTGAAGTGCTGAGCAAGTCCAGAGAAAGGCAGCAGAGATGGGGAAGGGTCTGGAGCACAAGTTCTATGAGGAGCAGCTGGGGGAGCTTGGGGTGTTTAGCCTGGAGAAAAGGAGGCTCAGGGGTGACCTTATCATTCTCTACAACTACCTGAGAGGACGTGATAGGTAGGTGGAAGTCGGTCTCTTTTCCCAGGTAACAAGCAATCGTTTGAGAGAAACTGACCTCCTTGGTTTAGATTGGATATTAAGAAACATTTCTTCACCAAAAGGTTGTCAAGCTTTGGAACAGGCTACCAGAGAAGTGGTTGAGTCACAGCCCCTGGAGGTATTTAAAAGAGATGTGGATGTGACAGTTAAGGGCATGGTTTAGTGATGGACTTAGCAGTGCTGGGTTTATGTTTGAACTCGATCTTAGCAGTCTTTTCAGACCTAAGTGGTTCTATGACTCTACAATTCTACCACAAACAAACAAAATTGCTTTAATCAATCTTTTTTTTAATTCTTTAAAGGTATGAGGATATTTACCCAAAGCAATACATCATGTACATACATATTTATATATAATTTATAATTATGAAGACAGGAGGAATAGCAGGCATAGCATTTGAAAGGAGGGCAACATACAACTCTGCCATAAGGCACAGAGTAAGTCAGGAATATGACACTATGAGAGAATTTGAATTGAAAAAAAAAAAAAAGAAAAATTATTGAACTGTCTATTATTCTGCAGAATGGCCAGCTTTTTGTAGGATCAGGTTCTCAACTACATTAGATGGGAAATGGTCTCTTATGGGACCCTTTTGATCATGAACACTCAATGCTTCTTACTTCCATTCTTGTCTCCTCTTTTCCTGCTTTTCTAAATATTTTACACTATGCATTAAGTGAACTCACTGAGACTAGTCACATATTGTTCTTTCCATCTTTCTTTCATCCCGTACTCCTGGAAAAATATTTATCTAACTTGATTCATGTAGTTATGAAAGGTAAGCAGCATTTGAAGCAGGGCATGCATGGTTTTGCCTTTCACCCGCAAAGTTTTTTACGAACAGTAGGGTAGGGATTGAAGGATGAGAAATACATTCCAAAATACAAAAATACAAAATACAATCTCCCAGATTTCTAACATCCACAAAAACAGAATAGAGATTAAGCCATTGTAGCCATTCAATTGTTTTTCTGTTATATCAACATATAACAGGAATTAAAGCATATTAAGGAGAACTGTATTTCTGTACTGACAAAAAAAAAAACAGGACAGAAGAAAACCTTCAGAAGGGTAAAAAGATATGCAGAGAAAATACATATGCAGAAAGGGACTAAAAAACTGTTTTAGAAACAATGCTAAAAAGAGTTACCCTGCATGTTGCCCCAAAGTTCCATCAAATCGTCTAATCATTCTGTCCCAGCAGAATCGTTAGGGAGCCGTGTGCTTCTTGTATAACCTCTGCTATGTGCTCTGCTTAGCACAGAGGAAAAGGACAGGATGCTGTTCTTAATGCTTAGACACTGACAGCAGTTTAAAAACACACAAATGGCAGGGAAGTGTCCAACTAAGAGTGATTTTCTGAAGAAACGATGTTTAATAAAAAGAAATTACTTGGGATCCTATCTGGCAAGGTGGATCTCAACATATCTGATAGCTGGCTGCTCTCTCCACGTGGTGGGTGAGCCACCTCCCTCCCAACAGAGCGCTGCATTGGGAGATGATAAATGTGTGGATATGTCTGCTTAAAATGTGTGGGTAGTGAAAGCTGACACACCAGAATCAGGCTGCTGTAAACCTGCTCCCACTAGACCCAGCTGGGCATTTTCTGCTGAAGGTGAGAATATGCCTTAGGGGAATTTGAAGTTCAGCACCCTCTTGGCCTGAAACAAGTGTGCACCTTACATGACTTGATAAAATACCATAACCACTATGGTGAAATTAAGCTTTGGGGAACATATTTCTCCTCCTGCTGCTGAAGAACTGCCTCTGTGGGTAATGCAAACCAAACCCATGTGGTGAAAAATGGGAATGGCATTAAGTGTAACTATGTAATTATCTATGCATTTTGTACTAAACATTGATTAGATTAAAAGAATAGAAGTAACTCAGGGAATAAATCCTCAGTTCCTTTCCTGTTGAGCTGACAAGTTTTTATCACTGCTGATGCTTATTTTGGAATTTGAAAAATAAAAAAACCCATGTTCTTATGCATGGAAAAATTCAAGTGAGAAGTTACAGGAAACTTTAATGGTCATAAAATGTGCAGCCTCTCAAATTTGGCTGACAAAATCACTTCAGCTGACAGTTTCCATTGTTAGGGATGTAATGGGTTTAAAAAGAGATAGGAAGCAAATTACAGGCTCTCTACAAATCAAACCCACCCAGCACATTTCTGTGGTATGCAACAGTCATTTCTGCAAGCCTCTGCCAGCCAGAGCCCAGGGTGGAAGGCATGGTGCACCTGCAAGAGGCTGACGTGTGATGTTGGTGAGGAGAACATACTGAATTGCAGAAATGCTTTACAGGGATGTGACATTAAACTTGTAAACTTTTATCCTAGGCTCACAATTCATTCTTTTGGACTGCATCACCTGGCACATATTTTTGAAGGACTGTTCCACATTCTCCATGGTTAGCCTTCTGTAACTTTCCTGGGATCTAGCCTCAATGACTCTCAGTTACCTTGCTGTGTTGGTTTTTCATGGTCTAGGTTTTGGTAGTAGGGGGGCCACAGAGGTGGCTTCCGTGAGAAGCTGCTGGAAGCTTCCACCATGTCCAGCAGAGCCATTCCCTGATGGCTCCAAAGATGAACGTGCCACTGGCCAAGGCTGGGCCAATTAGAGGTGATGGTAATGTCACTGTGATAACGGATTTAAGAAGAAAACAAAACAAAGATAGTGGCACAGTTTTCATTCCAGCCAGAGAAGAGGAGGAGGTGAGAGCATGTGAGAGAAACAACATGGAGACACCAAGGTCAGTGGAGAAGGAGGGGGAGGAGGTGCTCCAGGTGCCAGAGCTGAGATTCCTCTGCAGGCCGTGGTTATGACCATGGTGAAGCAGCTGTGGCCCTATAGCCCCTGGGGGTCCACAGGGGATGCAGAGATGCACCCACAGCCTGTGGGGCAGCCGCCCACGCCAGAGTGGGTGGATGCCTGGAGGAGGCCATGATCCAGTGGGAGACCTGGTGGAGGGGGCCCCTGCTTCCAGGCTGGAGCAGCCTGTCCTTGGAGGACTGCACCCCATGGAAGAGTGACCCAGGCCCCAGCAGTTTTGGGATGCTGTTTGCCTGTGGGGGGAACTCACAATGCAGCAATTTTGGGAGGACTGCTACTCGTGAGATTGGAGCCACACTGGAGAAGTTCACAGAGTACTGTCTTCCATGGGAAGGGACCCCACAGTCTCACAGGAGAACAACTTCTTTCCCTGTGCAGCAGAAGAAAACCTTGGTTGATGAACTGACTAAACCCCCACAAACCCCTGTCTCCCTGCACTGTCAGTGGGAATGAGGGAGGGGTTGGCAGAAGAAAAGGGATTTTTAAGAACTTTAACAACTCTGATTTTGTTAATAATAAACTCATTTAGTATCTGTAAGTTGAGCCTGTTTTGCCCTTGGAGTATTTTCTCCCAGTCATTATCTCAACTCATGAACCCTTTGTCAGATTTTTCTCTCCTCTGTCCACCTGTGGCAGGGGAGGGTGAGTGAGTGGCTTTCGTGGGTGCCTGGTATTTGCCTAGTGTCAAACGACAACATTTGGCTAGCTAAGACAGATTTTGTGTCACCTTTTCTCTTCACCTCCTTTGAAAACCCTTTACTGGTAGAGCTCACTTGTTGCTGGGGGCTAGCAGGAAGAGACCGGGGAGCAGTGAGAGGAGGCAGGAGGGCAGAGTTGAAACAGATACTAGAGGGGAGGCCATGGCTGGTTTCTCAGCACCTGCTCCCCTCCCTACAGCGACACTGGGGATAACAGGATCTTGCCCTGCTCCCCTCTCTCCAGGTTTGCTGGGGATAGCAAGGGAGTGGAAGGTGTGTTGGCATCTGCTGCACAGATGTGGGAGTATGAGTCCCCTCCTGACCTCATTCCTCACTCAGTAGTGGCAAAAAGGTTGTGGCTGGCTTTGTGGCAATCATTTGCCATCACCACCTGATTTAAAGCTGCCATTACAAATAGCACACAGAACTCATTCCCTGTGCAGCTCTAGTCAAAGTGGCACTTAACGGTGCTGAGTGAATGCTGATGAATGATCTTTAATTAAAGCGCTATAATAAAAAATACAGAACATCTGTGCCAAGGTGCTAAGTAATCTGTCTAAACAGATGTCTAATTTTACATTCAGTCATATAACTGAAATATTACATAAAATTTTCAAATAGGAAATAGGGTGTCTGCTTTTCATATGTGCATTGTATTTCTCTTTACTCAATGCAAATCTCAGTCTGATTTGGTTTTATTTGAAGTCCAGGAGCTATTCTCCTCCTCTGGGCTTCCAGTTAAGCAGCAAACATGCTCTGTTGGAAGAAGACTAAAAAAAATTTCCATTTTTTAAATTGTGGTTTAACATCCTGGTATTTATTGCATCTAAACTATTGGAAAGAAATAGATGTGCAGACATGAACTTTTATGGTAAATTTGGTGTGCAGAAAACATTTAGGATTGCTTGTGTTGGAAACAACCTTTTTGATAAAGAGACCTTTACTTGAACAAGTTGACCTTGTTAATGAGCTCTGCAGTGCACCATGAGCCTCTCTTTTTAGTAGGGAGCCAACGGGCTCCAGCATAGCCTGACCGCTGACCTTGAACACACCAAACTGCAACATAACCTAAACTCCCCATGGAAGAGGCAAGAGACAGCAGCCTGAGCTTTTCTAACAGGCATCTTCTACAAAGCATAGAGTAAGATTTGATTCTATAAGAAGTTATTTTTAAAAAAACAAACAAACAAAAAAAAAACCCAGAATTTATTTCCAGGGATGATCAAGCTGATATTCAGAAGTTATATTCACATACTTGCCTCCTTTCACTCCGTTTATTTTATATCCTTTCTGGAGAAAGGAACTTATAAATTGGTATAACTGCTGCTCCTCCCGTTGATAGCAGTCATGAAAAATGAGATGACACCTTTCACCTTCTCTTTACCTTTAAGGCTCTCTCCCCACTTCTGCCCTAGCCTTGGTATCACAACTCATGTTGGGACAAAAGTGCCAGCACCAGTAGACTTCTGTTGAAAGGTCAGAGCTCTGGAAACAGTCAACAGCCATCTTGGCGCTGGCAGAGTGTGGGGCAACTCAAGCAGCAAGGCACACTTGGTGCAGTTTCAGTAAAAGTTTTCTGGGATAAAGCCCTCTTCTAAAAATACCTGTAATTAAGGTTTGTCACATTTTGTCAAGATTTTCCAGAAATCCAGAGAAATAAAAACATATTTTCATTATGCTTCCTGATGGCTGGAATTTACCCCAGCTAAAGCTTGTCGCTCACTACCCTACAAGGAGAAAAGCATGCAGAAGGGTATTTATTAAAAAACAGGAAAAAAAGAAGGCAGAAGTCCTCTAAGCAGGGGAGTGTTCACTTGCAAACTTAAGAGGTAGAAGGGCTAGAAGACCTTTTGCCTGCCAGTTTTTATGTGAGATTGGTAGTTTTTTCCAAAGGAAAGTGGAAATGGGCCTGACACTCACCCCAAGCCAGTGGCCATTGGAGCCATAATCAGAAAAAGAAAAAAAAAAACAAGAAAGAAGGGGAAAAAAAAAAAGAGCAGAGGGAATTAAGCTCCTTATATTCTAGGGGAAAAAGGGAAAAATCATTTTACTACAGGGGGAGGTGGAAGGTGTGCCTATAAAAAGAAGTGTAGTCAGTGTGCAGTGAAAACTTCAGAAAATGTTCAGTTGTTGGAAAGGACAGAAAAGGTGTGTATGGATGAACACAGGGAGAGGAGGCAGGAGATGTGTGCAGAATCCTATGTACATCAGGAGGGTAAATAAATGCAGGTGTGGGGAGACAGAAATTTGGGCATGTGAATCCCAGGGAGAAGCTGGGTGTGGGGAGAGGGGCAGGAAAGAAATCAGTGGGAACAGGAAATGCAGACAAGTCTGGAAGCTGGAAGGATTTGCACTCTCCTTTCCCAATAGCCTGAGTGATCCTTGGGTCCTATGCATGGATTGAAAGATTATCTTGTTCAGACTACAGCTACTACATAGTTAGGTTATCTCAGATGCATTCTTCTCCAGTCTGAAATTTTTTCTTAGGTATCCCAGATTTCCTGGCATGCAGCAACCCAAACAGTAAATTCTCAGGTATTCCAGCCTTTCTGCTGTGTGTTCCAAATCCTAAGGAACACCACTGTGGAGTGAATGCCAGCACTTTCAGGAAGAAGCAGCTGTGCTGTAAATTAACTTTTCTGCATGTGTGGGAAATGCAGGCTCTCCCAGGCGTGTCTGTATTCACAGTGTGTGAACAGTGGGGGTCAGTATGAAGTTACTGTGGAGGCGCCACACAGCCTCTACCAGGCAGTCTTTACAGATGAACCTTTCAAAAAGGCCAGGGTTTCCTTGTTTTACTAAGATTTTCCATGTATTTTTGTTAAGAGATGTAGAATTAACTCATACTTCTGGCTGCCAGTCAAGTAGGTTCCCATCCCTTCCTAGAAAAGCATTACAGAGGCACACAGCAAAAAGCAGTGTGTCCAATTCTTTTCTCCTTTGAATAGTCCTAGGACATTTTCTTATCTTGCCTGCATGTGGGGGATTGGTTATGCCCCATTTCCTGGCCTCTCTATAGTCATGCTCTGTGACCTGCCACAAAGAACCAGAAAAGAAACCTCTCCAAGGAAATAACTGTTGCTCCAAGGAAGTAGCAGCTGAGTAGTTCTCTGTATTTGGTAGCAATGAAAGGTGGGAGGCAGAGACTGGAGGAGCAGATGATCCAGCAGGATGGGAAGACAGAGCCTGGCAGTCAGCTGGGTAAGATGTCCTGGGGGCCATCTGGTTTGGTGTCCTGGCTGGGCTGCCAGAGCCCTGGAGCATGAGATCTGAGTGTAATAGCTGCTTCTGATTTATGTCTTCAGTAGCAAAAGTGCTGGGCAGCAAGGACTAAGTGTTCCTGTGTGAATAGTTTCTAGAAGGCAAGTGCCTTGATGGAATGAGAGCAGAGGAGATAAGCTAAAAAAGCTGTCACTTGATTTAATTGTGCCACTGACCCTGTCAGAATGTGGGGGTGGGCAACCTGATGTATTGTGTTACAGTTCTACAGAGAGCTGCTTGAAATTTCCTTAATCAACCCTGGTGCAAATGGAAACCCAGTTTCTTGGGCTTTGGAGTTGCAAGTTACACAAATGGGCAGCCATCTCTCTCCTTCCATTACCATGGCCTAATGCTACACACTTATGGGACCTGTATGTTTAGATGAATCTTTGTGAATGTTCATCATCTGGTTTTTAAGCTATCTCAGTCTTTATCATCTGAAGACTAATTTATAGTAATTGCATGCAATTCCTGCAAATATACTTCTGCATTTTCTGTGGTCTCCACAGATTTTCATACAGCCTTCAGAGATTTACCTCAGCTGCGACTCCCTGCTCCCTGATTACAGCTTGGCTGTTAGTCAACTGAGTGTATTTTTTATTTACCAGAAGGACCAAAGCAAAGGAAAATACAGCAAATGCCATATTGATCTAGTCCATTAGTGTTGCAACTTAGCATATATAATTCTCAGAACAGCAAGCTTTCTAGAGCAAGGATTTTTTTTATCCTTGTCTGTGTTGTTTCTAACACAATGGAGTCCAAGTCCTTGATGTGTGCTGTATTAAAAACCAACAAATTTTACCATTCTTTTTTGGTAGTAAAGAGAAGAAAGCAGACAAGAACAAGATGAAGTCCTATTTCTAAGGGCAGTGCAGAGGAGATGACTCAGAGAACATTCTGTGGTCCAGTGCACCTGTGTTTGCAGGTAGTATAAATTATCTCTTTCAGGCTTCTTTGTCTTCATGCACACAGTCCAAGACCAGCATCCAAGGAAAGGAAACCATAGGCTTAGGTTAAGAAATTATGAGCACAACAAAAGAATAGGTCTCTTATCCCAGCAAAAATACCCTTCACACTGCTGCAAGGATTTGTGCTTGGATATCTGCCATTTCTAACCTAGGTGAAAGGATCCAGACAAATGTTCCAATGTGAACTAGTTAAAATATTAAGACTAAAGTGTTTCAAAAGCAGAATAAGCTCTGTGTGTATTAGCTGGAGAGGAGGTGATACCTGGAACAAATGGATTTTCTGAAAATATTTTCTGGGAGTGATGTAATGGAGTACCAGGAAGGAGGCAGATATGTTATTTAATTAGACATTCTTTGTCTCCTCTGTTATTTGTTTCCTTTCCTATTGGTTATTTTTCTTAGCAAGTAATGCAGGAATTAACTAGAACAATGTAGGGAAAAAGTGACACTCACAGAAATCAAATGCTGATTGTATTTGCATAAATGTGTGGACAGAAAGGTCTATGCACAAATGTATGTTGACCACTTTGCAATAACTCTGCTTTTCCTCTTGTTTTTTAAGAAGTTATAATTTAAGCAGTGAAAAAGCACGACTTCTTACATGCAGTTCTGCTGCCTTTTTTTTTTAAAGTGGAGGCAGTTCACCATGTGGTTTGTGTTTTGTCAGAATGTGGTAAGTATTTATGTAGCTCAAAGACTTTTCTGGTAGCTGAAAGTCATGTTTGTGCAAGTGACAAGTCATAACAAGCTCATTTTTTATTCTTACTGGGTCCTGAGGATGTTTAATCAACAGTATAGTCTGAACAAGTCTAGAAAATTAGTGTTGTTAATTAATAACTATTTCGGTTGCAAAGATTGAGATGTTTCCAGTCAACATAAGTAGAAGACAATTATAGAGTGTGAATGTTTTCCTATTTCAAAAATATAAATATTTTATTTAAAATGTTAGAAATAAACAATTTCCTGCTGATGTGGTATATAAATGCCATCAGGCCAATCATCATAGAATTTTTTTTCAGTCTGCAATTGTTTCTGTTTGCAGACTATTAATAAAACATATTTAGGTCTTACAAATTTTTATGGGAGGACATGTTGTCAGCCCAAGGCTTCTTCCTCTCCTTTGGCTATTTGTTCCTCACTCTTGCTAATAGGGTTTCATGAAGTCCTGACAAATCAGATTGCTTCTCATCTCTGGTCAGCTGAAACTTAGAAAGGGGAAGGGAATCTGAGCATCATTAACCATAATTGAATAAGCAGGACTAACTCATATATTTTTAAATTTAGTAGGTTAGCTGCCCAGATACCTCAGTTAACAAACTTGGTGTAACTCCTGAAATGGTTCATGATTGATTCTATAGCCAATTTGAAAACAGAGAACCAGACATGCTCATGAAGCTATTTTAGAAAGTAAATATAGCTATGAGTGAACAAATTCAGGGAAATTGAATTTGATAATAATTGTGGAAATTGAAAAGACTCTAAAATCAGCTAAAATATATTTCTTTTCCTAGCTGTGACATTCATACTATGCTACCAATAGCTTCTTTTTTGTATAGCATATACACCTGACTGGTTGATACTAAACCATGTTCTTGCTGTTACATAACTTCATGATCCTCCTAGTCTGGTCATCATCTTGCCCTGATTTTTTTGGTCTCATCCAGTAGTTACACACTGTCTGTGTGGGTGGTGACTTGTCGCCATATGGGTGTTGCCTGTTGACTTGTGCTTTGTGGCTCCCACTTGTTCCAGACATCTGTGTATACCACCAACAAAACAATTACAGCTACTGTACTTGACTATGTGATTTGTTTGAAAATGAAAATTATCATAGATCTGTGAATTTCATGTGAATTTTGAATGTCTGTACCATGTAGCAATTTTTAGTAATTGAGTATGTGTCGTTATTACTTCAAACAAGTTTCTTCTTGGCAAGCAAAGGATGATCCTTTGGAGGATCATTCTACATTGGATATTCATGATCCTGTTTTTTTACTATGCTCATGTATGGTGAATCTAAAAATATTTATTTATGCATTGAAATGGAGATACCATGTTCTTAGGCACTGGAACTTGTCTGCCACGGGGATATCTTGATAATTAAAGAACCTCACCAGCCGTGAGCAGGAAGAGAGTTGGTGTTTGTTTAGGATGACAGACTGCTGAAGGCTGTCCCCCTCCTGCTTACATTGCCTGTGGCAAAACTGGGAAAGTCACTATTGGAAGAGGAGCTACTGTGTGAGGATGATGACACATGTGGGCAGCCCAGACCCATGGGAGTGCCCAGTCCTTCTCTCTGGCAGCAGCAAACCCAAAAAACTTTATACCTTCACAAGATTCCCGTGGTGATTCTGCCCCTTCCCATGGTCAAAGCTCTGAGTGTCCGTCCTTGGAAAGGCAAAACTCAATTTTGCAAATGCCCCTGGGGACCCTTAACCTGTCTCTCTATACTGTAACTCCACACTTCATTATTAAAATCTCTTTCTTACCCTACTCCTACACAAAACCTTTTCTGTTGAGGACCTCAGAAAATTTTCTGCATGGCTTCTCTGGCCTGAAAAGTAGCACTTAAGGGATTACTAAACTACAGTGTGTCCAGATCTTATCCAGTATTTCAGATAGTAAAAAATCCTGAAAATTATTGTATTTATGGCTGAAAATATATATACAGTATCTTTTTATTAGTATGAACAGACAGGTTATGAATTGCATAATGTAACAAGTGGAAAAGTTAACACAGCACTTGATCTGAAAACAAGAACTAACCAACAGATGATTAGCTCATTATAACTATTCATATTTAAGTTAATTTGACATGTTTGTTCAGTTCACCCTTTTATAAATATTGTTAGACTGTATGTACAATCACCTTTTCACTTAGCTCTTAAGGCTAGTGGAGAAAGAATGTATATAACTCCCAATTTGTTAATGACTGCGTGATTCTGACCTGTTATTAATAAAGGTAGACTTGATGTAAAATCCAAATTTGAGATCTGGAGTCAGAGATAGACACCCTTAAAGGTCCATAATTGCTCAGAGTCAAGTCAGGGATTAATTCACTTTCAAATTATTTCTCAAAGATCAAGTAGGCTAAGTAAATATATTCATCTTCAACACCTTGTTCTTTAGAGGATATATGCAACCCTCCACCATTAATTTTAAACTTCCGAATTCTTCTCTTAAAATAGATATATGGCTTGAGCCCAGAAGGCAGCTAATGTAACATCATTTTATCATGCAGCTTTGGAAAATATTTGCACAACCAAGTATTTAAGATTGTATGTATGTTTCCTATTTTCATGCTGAAAGGTATGCAAAAAAAATTCCATAATTACTGGAATGCTTAAACCTCTGCATGAGGATAATCTACTTTCTTGCAAGATTCAGGTAGATGTCAGAAATAGAAACCTGGCTGAGCTGTGCCTCCCTTTGATCCTTGTCAGACTTCCATGGAAAGGATTTTGGTGTCTCTCTTTGGAAGCTAATGACAAATTCCTCCCCGTCCTAGGGCCAGCAAGGCTTCACTCAGTGCAGATGGCTGCTCCTTGCAGAGGTGTGTCACTTAGTCAGGGAAGGGAAGGGATAGCCCAGCACCCTGGATCACTGACGACTCCTTGGTAAGAGGAAGAGCACTGAAATACCTTTGAGGCATCTGGGAGTTTTGTTGTCATTGTTTGTAACTGAGTGCAAGTTAAGCCAGTAATCAGTTAGCAAACTATACTGAGCCTTTAAGGCCCATCTGGAGGAAAAACATGTAAATGGAAAAGGGGGAAGCACATTTAGCCTTAAAATTATCACCGAGTTTACTACCATCAGTGCTGCATCACATCTTCTTTATGGCTTTGCAGTCTAGGAAAGAATAGCTGCTTGACTCTGGCTAGATGTGTTTTAAATGTAATTACCTTGGTTGCTCAGCCCATCAGGCCTAAACCAGATTTAAAATGACAGAGCATGGCATAGAGTTGTTTTCCATGGCAACTAAATATTTGCTGTCTACTGTAACTGTTCACTGAATATACAGTTTCCAAGTACTTATCCAAGCATATCTGGGATTTGTTAATTGGAAAGGGGTAGAATAAGAGGGTGCAGAAAGCTATAAATAAGACAGCACAAGCCCTGAGGAGTGTGATTGTGTAAAATTTTTGACCGCACAGCTTCTTCCACCTGCTTTTATGTGTGCTGTAGTTCAGTGTATCCTACCTGTATCTACTACAAGAGGGATGCAGTTCATCCCTAAATGAAGTGCTGTGGCAGTCCTGAGGGAAGCTGATGCAGAAGATGCTCATTCCCTCGGGAGGACTTTGGCTGCCAGGGCTCTTTCAGAGCAAAGCAGGAGGATGGGAATGACAATAGGAAATTTTGGAGAGTAGCTGCAGGTCCTGTGCATGCAATTGAAGAGACCTTGAAAGAGCTGGTCTCGGTTTTGATTGTAGGGTTGAAGAAAGCAGATGGGAGCAGGGAGAACCAGATGCACAGGACACAGCTCAAATGCCATGCAGCTGTCTCTGGGCTGTGTTCTTCCCACACTAAATGAGGGTTTACAGAACAGTTTGGAAACCATCCTTTAATCCATTGTTGACTGAGAAATTTCTGTGTACCATTCACTTTGATGTGACAGGAAAAGCTAAGGGCAGGCATGATTTCCAACTATAGCCTCTGATAGAGAACTGATCAATGTCCGGGTTTCAGTGTTGCAGATGAAGATGTGATTGGTACCCATTAGTACATGCTTGACAAAATCCTGTCTAGAAATTGAAACCCAGAGGCTTACTGTCCTTCATTATTTCTTTGTTATTGTTTGCATGGTGAGGACAAACAATTAACCAATGAATGCTGCAGGTGATCTAGTACCTTTATTATTTTTAATAAATCTAAACCGCTTTGATAGATCTACATGGTTTTAAGTAGTTGCTTACTCAAGGATATTCTGTAGCCTTGTCCATCAGAAAAAAGATTATGATCATGGTTCATTCTAGTCTTTTAATGTGGAAGACTTTGTTGCTACTTAAAGTACAAAAACAAAACTAATGTATCAAACTAGAGCTGAATTTCCCACAGTGCTTGCCCTCAGTCTGGTGAGAAGAAGAGATAGGAAAAAAGATACACAAACAAATATCATGTGAGCTTAAAATAGGATGTACATAACGATTTTCAACTGGTAGAGGAGGGGCTTGACGAATTCCCACAGAATTGGGAAATTACATACATCACCCATTCTCACAGGGTCAGTAGTCATGGGACATTTCATTCTTATTCCTCCCTCCTGAAATCCACCCAAGGAAACAAAACATATGGAGGGGGAAAAAACAAACAGAAAATGTTTCTTTCTGCCTGGTGAGACTTGAAGTAATTTCCAGCTCTTGAACTTCCTCTACACAGCCGATCCTTTCCTCTCCCTGTGACTAGAAGGTGCACATTCAGTCCAAAATGAAAAACCAAACAGTCATGATGACTAGCTTAAAAATGATACCTGCACATTGATTCCAGAACTTCTTTGTACCTCATCCTGTGACCTTAAATTTTATCTCTTTTGGCGGGTGAGCTAGGCGATTTTCATTTTGCTATGGAGAACCCTACCCCCTAACTGTTCTGCAGTCTTTAAGCCTGTATAAATATTTCTTGGGGTTTTCAATATGTCCCGCCATGGTGCCCAGTTTCCAGTCGCACCAGGATGCTATTGTGTAGGAACAATAGAGAAGCACGGAGAGAAACAGTCCCTTTCCAACATATTAGCTGCTTAAGTAGAAGAGTGTTTTCGTTTCATCTGACAAATGCAAATTATGACATAGAAACATGAACTGGTAAATAAAAGAATTGACTCTAGGTTTTCTAACTGTAAACCCAAGCTTTTAATAACATGGCAATCCACCCAGTCTCTCTTCTAGCTTTCAGTTGTTCTTGCATTAAGTCTTTTCTTTATTGTTTTCTTTTTAATTTTTAGGCAGATACTTTGTACAGTGGTTGCTGCAGAGACTAACAGATTACACTTTCTTCAGTGTGATCAGTTGGTTTACTGTAATTCACCTGGTGTGACTGGGGAATGTGTCATTTAAAAAGCTTGGTAATGATAAGCATGTGCAAAAGGACACTTACAAACCAAAATTTATTATAGTCTGATCTCTCTAAAATGTATGTACATAACAAAAACGTTCTGAAATCAATGCTGTTGATCTAATATTGCATTAATGCCAAGTTATCTCTAATATATGAAATTAATTGATACTTTTAGTGTGGGAAGAGTACTAATGTTCTTATTAGCAATTATATAAAAAGATCACTTAGCACAGTTATAAACTATTGCTTTGTAGGATTTAAAAGCAGTTTGGAACTCTTAAGGACCATGCTATATATAGCTAATCTTTTCTGTATGACTAGAAAATGTGTTTCCATTGAGATGTATGTAAATTTGACACATCAGGTCAGTTCTAAAAAAAGTAGGGAAAAAAGATTAGCAGTAACTAAATTTAATGAATTATGTACTTACTGACAAAGAACACTGGTATTTTCTAATCCCTTCTAAGACTTTTTCTCTCTGTGCAAGATTATGGATAGTTTTCCTGAATATAATAATGTTTTCAAAGGTCCCCAGAGGCTGACACCTGAATCTTCTTACCTTTTAGAGAGAGGAATTATTTCTTAAATTATGGGGCATTATTAACACATTCAAACTGGTTCAGAAAGAGATTAGAAAGTTATACTCTACCAGATGACAGTCAACATTTCTGAGAACAAAACCTAACTCAAAGAAAACTAAGAGTCTTGTGTGGGGTCAGTGTCTTTGTAAATCAGCCCAGAATGGGCTTAGGTTGCCAACATTTTGGCTGGTAATTATAGTTAATTTCCTATAGAAATTTACTTTACATTTGCTTTCATATGGGTCAAACAGTGATGAGCCATATGCCCTTATAAAAAGTCCTTCTCCAGCTCTCTTGTAGCTTCCCCTAGGCAATGGAAGGCTGCTCTAAGGTTGAGCCTTCCTCAGGCTGAACTCCAACTTCCTAAGCCTGTCTTCAGAGGAGAGCTGCTCCAACAATCTGATCTTTTTTGTGGCTCTCCTTTGGACTCACTCAAAGCTGTTTCTCACTCAAAAATTTCTACTCAAAACCATGAAGCTATGATTATATTTTTTTAATATACTATTTTTAAAAATTATTATTATTTTTATTTCAAGGAGAAAACTAAAGTACTTCCTCTTTAATACATTGGATCTAAATTAAAATCTTTTGAACTGCACTAAATCTTTCTCTCTGAAGTCAGTTCAACCTCTATGTGTTATGGATTGTTTCACAGATTTGTGCAAATGTTTCATGGCCCTCCCTTACTCCATGGTCTGAGCTTCTTATTGCCTATACATCTCTCTCATGATGCATTTTGGCATACTGTCATGGCAATCATGCACTGCAGAAAAGGCTGCCTAACTCTTAAGCAGGAGGGAGGGCTCTAGAATGACAGGTCCCACGAGGCACTTCAGCCTTGCAGGCTGCTGCATCTTCCTGTGACCTTCAATAAACTTTTCTTCAGTTGGTTTTAATGCAAGAAAATTAAATATGCTGGTATGAAAATGTTGAAATCTTTCTTTTAGATTTGAAGAAAAAAAATCTTTTCTGGGTTTTTTTCCCAAAATATTTCAAACAATCTCTCAGAATGTTTTGGTATTCAGTCTGTTCATGGAACAAAAGTAACACCAAAATATTTGAGCTTAGAAAACATTTGAATGAATGTTCATGGGTGTCTCAGTTGATTCCTAAAATGAAGAAAAGATGCTGTTGAAGACAAAGAAAGAGGAGTTCCCAAAAGACAGTAGCGGCACCATGAAATATTGGATACATGAAATAGATCAGGTTTTTATGTGAATGTCAGGAAACTGTCATGTATAATGGAGCTCATAGAATCATAGAATAAGCTGACTCAGAAGAGACTCACAAGGATCATCAAAGTCCAACTCCTGGCCCTGCACAGCACCATCCCTAAGAGTCACACCATGTGCCTGAGTGTATTTTCCAAATGCTTCTTGAACTATGTCAGTCTTGAGGCCATGATCACTTCCCTGGGGAGCTTGTTCCAGTGCCCAACCATCCTTTGGGTGAAAAATATTTTCCTAATATCCAATCTAAACCTTCCCTGACAAAACTTCATGCTATTCCCTGGGGTTGTATTGTTGGTCACCAAACAGAAAGAACGCCTCCACTTCACCTCGTGAGGAAATTGCAGACAACTGTGAAGCCTCCCCTCAGTCTCCTCCAGGCTGAACAGACCAAGTGACCTCAGACACTCCTCATATGGCTTCCTCTCAAGGCCCTTCACCATCTTTGTTGCCCTCCTTTGGGCACTTTCTAGGAGCTTTATATCCTTAAATTGTGGCACCCAAAATTGCATGCAGGACTTGAGGTGAGGCTGCACTAGCACAGAGTAGAGCGGGATGGGAGTTGATGAGGCTGAATGACTTAAATGCTCTTTCCTTAGCCTTTTCTCTAGGATGTGCTACGACTTGTTTCCTTTTCCTCTGCATGGATGTACCTCCATAAATCCTCCTTTGATTCCTGTACTAAGCTATTATTTTATTTAGTTGAGTCTTGAGAATTTTTTTTTTTTTTACTATTTGGTGACCAAAGCAGTCAATTGAAAATAGGTGGCTAATGTTTCTCATTAATTTTGACTGTGGGAAACTCCACAGATGGACCAATATCTAAAAAGCACTTTGGTTTATGGCTTATTATGGAAATGAAATCATGCTGCCTTTGTGCAAGCATATACAGATGTGGGTACCTTTCTTAATCACTTTTGAGCTCATTGTCCTTGCAGAAGTCAGCCCTCAGAGACAATTGCACTCTGTGAAAACAGATGATTGGTTAGAGAAAGAAAATACCATACATGCCCTCAGGAAAAGATGCTGGGTGAGCTCATCCTCTTTTAAGCACTACATAATCAACAGCAGAGCGATGATACACAAATGAGCTGGCCTTAGAAGTTTCAGGGGAGCTTACACCTTTCTAGAGAAGTACAACAGAAGTGACTTACAAGTTGTAAAAACCAGTCGAAGTTCATTTTAGTATTTGTAATGTTTGAAGAAGAACATCTGCGTGATGCTCCCATGGTCATTCATTCATTCAAAGTGGAAAGTTTCTGAACCTGAATCAAGAGGCAGACAGAGAAAAGTCTTCCAGTGAGATGTTTGTGTTCCTGCAGTTGTCCAAAGTGATTCCTGGCTGGAAAGTTCCAAGGGAAGAAAAGAAACTAAAAATACATGTGTTGAGGTTTGACCCTGGCCAAATGCCAGGGACCTACGACATCTGCTCTCTCTGCTCTCTCCTGCTGCAGCTGTGCAGAGGAGAGGAAAAAAACTAACACAAACACACCGGATTCATGAGTTGAGATAAGGCACTGGTGAGAGGATGCACTGAAAAGCGAAAACAGACTGAAAACTTAAAGTTGCAAAGTGATTTATTAACCTAACAGAGTTGGAGGATAAATGAGAGGTAAAAATAAGCTCTTAAGACACCATTTCTTCACTCATCCCCCTTCCCTCTTCAGATACCATTTCTCAGTTCACCCCCCTCCCTCCTTCACACAACCCAAAACTCCATACCCTGCCCCTACCCGGAGATGTTG
>VZTX01017212.1:518711-547551 GCA_013400915.1 Pardalotus punctatus
TGGGCACCTCCCCACGGGCTGTGGGTGGATCTCTGCACCCCCCTGGACTCCATGGGCTGCAGGGGGACCACCTGCTCCCCCCATGGTCTTCACCACGGCCGGCAGAGGGTTTTCAGCTCTGGCGCCTGGAGCACCTCCTCCCCCACCTTCTCCACTGACCTTGGTGTCTCCATGTTGTTTTCCCTCACATATTTTCACCTCCTCTGGCTAAAAAGAAATGCATGCACCCATTGTTTTGATTTCTTCTTAAATATGTTTTCACAGAGGCATAACTAACATCTCTAATGGGCCCAGGTTTGGCCAGCAGCATGTCCATCATCTTCAGAGCCATCAGAGAGTGGCTCTGCTGGACAGGGTGAAAAACTTCCAAAACCTTTACACAGGACACACAGGAGCCATCTTTGTGCTCCTCCCTACCCACTAGCAAAAACTGGGCCAAGCAAAACCACCACAACATGTTAAGTATAGTTAATGCATTTCTCTCCATTCTGTCATGTAGCTATCTCAGTATATGATCAAGGGATGCTCTGGTCTCTGTTTATGCCACAGTGCTAGGCTTACCACAGGGCTGCTACAGAAAGAGGAGTTGATGTTGGATAGGAAGAGGCTTATCAACTGTATTTTGTTCCATTTTTGCTTTGACAACCTGCTATCAAGAAGGTCTTCTGAGGAAAAAGAGATGAGGTTGTTAGATAATACATCTAGGTCACACTGGTATTAAAGAGAAACAAGTAAAATACTTGCCTTTCATGAAGTATGGATTTAATATAGCATGACATTTTGATTTAAAACTTTGCTTTGTTTCCGGACTGGAAGTCATTTTAGTGTATTTCTAATACAAAGACCAGAGAGGGGAAGTTCCGCAAGGACCAAAATCCCTTCTTTAGGAACAATGCTATGCCATAAAAACTGTGCTAATTAAATTTGCATATTTTGCAAAGAGAGCTGAAATTAATTACCAAGTGATGGATGTTGCTTAGTCAAATGTCACTTTGACTTTAGTGTAAATGTTCAGCAGAAAGCTTTTGCATGAGATTTAGATCTCTTTCTAAAAGTCATGCTTCATCTACCTTCTGTGGAGGGAGGGGAATTCAGCCTAAATATGTGAGATCGGTAAAGATAACTTGTTTTTATCTCAATAAAAAATCCGCCAACACTTTGGTTGGTCTCCCTCTATACTGTGAACTGACCCTAAAGCCTATCCAAAGTAAACACTGAATCTGTGAGGAGGTCCCAATCAAAATTTGGATGCCACAACTTATGTGTAATGTCTAAACTTTTCCTTCTTTAGCTGACAGTGTCTTAGATTTATCTCTATTATACTGCTGTCAGTACTCATCGATTTTGCACACTCTAACTTGATGGACCATTTAATTAACATTAATCTGTTTTGAATATACAGCCTGCATAGGTAAGATGTGTACCCTGTTTCTTGTTAAGTGCTATCTTTATATAATTAACTGTTGATAGCCTATACCTCATTTACAGATAAGCTCCTTATACATTTCCTGTAGTGTGACAATTCTTATAATAACTTTTTTTTCTTTTTTTTCTTTTTTTCTTTTTAATGCAAGGTCATTGGCAAAGTTGTAGGTGTAATTTCTCACTGTAAAGGCTGACTTCTAATACCATACTGGTAACTGGACTATACAGCTGGCTCTTGAAGATGGGCCTTTGAATCATTTGCCATCTGGTTGCTTCAAAGTTTATAGAAGCAAATAGAAAATGAATTTGGTGTCATTCCCCAGATGTCCAGCCTCTTTTGCCATTTATGTTAATTGACCCAGTTTGTTGGCCAAGTTCAGAGAAGGAACAAAAAGTTAATACATTGTAGAGATCAAATTTCTCTGTCTCTCACAGAAATGACTGAAAGGCTGGCAGGATGGACCAGGAGAGCTGGCACTCCTAATTTACTTTCCAAGAAGAAAGGATTTCTTGAAGTAGTCAGAAATTTGTAGAAAATCTGAATGAGACTTTTTATCTGATACGAAGAAAAGCTTTCATTCCCAGTGGATATGATGTCTATTAGAAAAGTGAAAATATACATTCAAGATGAGCAACCAACAGTAGTCAAGATGAAAATTATTACAATGGGTCACTTAGGAGTAGCATGTTAAATTTTTTTTTTATCCTATAATCAAGGTTAGGAGAGAAGAACTAAAGATTTATTATAAGTATTTCATGTACATCTGAAATAAAAAATTGTCTGCCTTCTCAATGTAGGTATTAAACTACAGAACCGTACGATGTAATTTCAATAATTCTTTAGGAAGAGGTGAATATAATGACTGAGAATTGTAGAAGGTGAACTTACTGACTGTAAAGAACACTAATATTAGAAATATTATGAGATTTATGGTAATCTCTCAAGTCAGTGAGGCAAAAAATTATTCCAAGTTGTGATTTTTTGATTCTAAGACTAACCAGGATCCAAGAATTTTGTAAGAGAACTTCAGACATGGGAACTTCAGTGTTTCTGGGATGCTGCTTACACCATGGGCCTATCCAGTATGTATCTTTACAGAAGTAGTCATAGGAGTCAATAATGAGAGGGAATTGAAAAACCACCACATCAGAGCTGGAAATTCAGGTAAGCAAGTTCCAGATTTACTTAACTCCAAAGGTAAATCATTAGCTTTGCCACAGGAGCTGATTTCTGTTTTTTAAAAGGATTTTCTAGGCAGACCAGTGATCCAAATCTTAATTACTGCTTTTTTGAAAGATTGATTATTACATGAAGACCTGTGATCCATATGGTAATCCGTTTCAAAATTTTGGATGCTATTCAAGGCAAAGATGTAATGTCAGGTCTAGATCTAAAATCTATTGGCATTTCACTGTCATTTTTTGGTTTCTACAGGCAAAGATTCCACTGACAGATGAAGTTAAAAAAGACGAAAAAGAACTCAGATGAACTAGTGCTACACTCCTTAATTCTGTCCTGGGAATTGACAGCCGTGTCAGCAAAAATACTATTTTGCCTGGTGTAAGTGAGGCTCTGGATGCCCCTCCTTGTCCTAGTTGGCGGTACTGACTGGAGATACTATTGTACCCAAGCTGCTCATTGTAAGCCTGTCCCCATCCACAGTTTTTCAAATGAAAATAATCATGCCACCACTTCTGGGCCATCTGAGTGTACTGAAACCAGAGACCTGGGTGGACTGAATCCACTGGCCATGCTGGCAGCAAGTGTAAAAGGGAAGTATCCCGCTGATTTTCTTACCTGCAAAATGGGGATGGCAGCAGCTCCCAGCAAAGAATAGGCAACAAAGAGCTGAGAATGCACTAGCACTCTCAGCCTGTAGGGCTGCCAAAAAGCTTATTTTAGGATGGTGTGCTGCTATGGTTCTTATAGAACATGAAGGTTTTTCTAGTGAGAAGAGGTTTAAAGTATTCCATAGACAGTAGCATGAAAGGATATGTTCAAAAAACTGCATGTAATGAATATGCAAGAGGTTGTGCAGACACATTTAACTTTGGCTGGTTTTGCAGTCTCTATGTATCCTGAAGATAGTTTTTATATAGAATATATGTATGTGTATAAATATATATATATATATGTGTGTGTGTATATATATATGCATAGTGTGTGTGCATATATATATACATGCATACAGTATTTAACATAGTCCAATCCTTTTTCTATATGAAAGACCATAAAAAATCTTGGCTTTTTCGAATGACAAATTGCAAACAAACTCTCAGAACTAATGCATTTAAATTGACTGATATAAAATGGAGGCTTTTTTTTTAAAGGCTCTGAGCATTTTCAGCAGTACAGACACTCTAATTCATGTTTTGTGCTTAACTAATGGCAGCTGTATTCTCCAAAATTGTACATTTGGTCCTGTCTTCCCACATGC
Source organism: Pardalotus punctatus (assembly GCA_013400915.1). Taxonomy (NCBI): domain Eukaryota; kingdom Metazoa; phylum Chordata; class Aves; order Passeriformes; family Pardalotidae; genus Pardalotus; species Pardalotus punctatus. The sequence continues at coordinate 522,575 of VZTX01017212.1, forward strand.
TCTAACAGCTAACCAACAAAAGCTCTCAGGAGTTTAAAAAAATCTTCCTGAGCTCAGGGCAAAAGACGTTTTTACATTGATATTATGTTGCAGACCTTTTATAAATCAATTTATCAAAGGAAAGAAGCAAAACTAAATTTTTAATTCTAACTATGCATGCAATAATTATTAATAAATGGATGGACAGCAGTTGAGTGTTCATGATGTACTGAGTATTAGTTCTGCAGATGTCTCATTTACATTGCTTTCAACATTCAGATATCAAAATAAATCATTAAAACAACCATTTTTAATTAGTGACAGATGATTTTTTTGAGCCTTAATTTTCTAGAGAACTGATAATTAATATTACTGATGCTAACAGACAGACTAGTGAGACGTTTCACTGACTACAGTTTTATTTATACAATTAAGTTTTAAGTAGCTTGGTTTAAAAATAGTGGGCCTAATTTAAGTGGGGTTTATTGGCAGTGTCATGTCTAGGAGAGCATACTACTATAAAAGACAGATTTTTTTAAAAATGTTAACAATTGGCAGAAATGCCCATACCAAAGGGAGAGGAAGAAATCCCCCCTTTTTCCAGAGGAAGCAATTAGTAGGAATTTTATTTATTGCAGTACTTACTCTGTGGACGTGTAAGGGATGTGTATTGGCACATGTTGTCTTACTTTCATGGTACTAAAAAATCCCAAGAAACTAGCTTGCAATGCAAACAGAAAAATTATGTCAATAATTAAAAAACCAACCAACCAAAGAACCTCCCCACCAAAGCAAAACAAGTAAACCAATGCATTTTGCTGTCTGTATTTTAGATTTACAAGAGCTTCTCCTCGTCATCGATGCATAGTCTCCAGCTATGTAGCAACCCCTTGTCACTGTGTGACCCTTTGTGCCAGAAAAAAATAGTCACTGTCTCATAGACAGAGGCAGACTCTGTGTTTGGTGTCTCTGTGTCTCATCCTTCTTTGATGTTCATAAGAGTTCTGTGACTGTGCAGAGCATGTACAGTGCTTTTAAAGCTTTTATCACTTGGACCATCCATGAAAATGTTAGATCAGACTGACCAGTCTTTGACTACAAATCTGCATTTAGTTTCAGAGGAGTTTGAAGGTTGTCCCTGCCTTTGGGGCCATCAGTTGTTGCACTGCCTGATGCTGTTGGATAATGAAATACTAGACTGTAGTTATCTTTGGGACACTAGAACACCCATTCATTGTTTACAGATGGACTGTTATTGTTTTCCTCTTTGTTAACAACTTGGTCTTTTGGCTAAGGGAAAATTTTGATAGGCAGTCTTTAGGGTCAGGATTAGGATCTGTGCTGCCAAATGCAGAGGATATGATCTTTTTGTTGTATAACACTAAGAGAAGCATCAGTCCAATGCCACTTTGTGACAACAGAGTGTAATAGGGACAACGATTTTGTCATCGAAGACCTTTCATGTGTCAGCTGTTCACCCAGAAAGATTTTGGGGTCTGGAAAAATGTCAAGTCTGTGCAAACCCCAGGCATTTGGTAGCTGTGCTCATAGTCAAGGGTGTCCTGATTTACCCCCAGATTCTACTGCAGTGCCACATCTTGACGTGTCGTGAGAAGCAGTCAGTCATTCTAAAAGATGTCTCTTGGTCTCATAAATGTCCTCCCCACTTTGAGCTGCGGCTGTCCTCCAGCACCTTGACTTCATATACTGGAGGTGTAGCAGAGGGGAAACAACTCTGCATGATGCAGAATTAACTGCAGAGTTTCAACTCCTTTTGAGCTTTAGGGACTGGAAGACTGAAATGCTAATGGTTAATGACTCAAACAATGAGCCATTTGGAAAAACAACAGGGTGTTTTGGTGGGGCCAGATTTGTACCCCCAACTGAAGGGAGAAGGAGAGGTTTTTGTGTGTGGTGAAATCTCTGATCCACATAAGACATAGGGGGTGAGCACTCATCACCAGAATATGTCCACAGCAAACCAACCTTTGTTTAGTAACAAGCTGTGTTTTGAGCCACGTAAGGAAGAATGCCAATAAGAAACATATGCTACTAGGTGGGATAATTCTTTTTATCAAGCCAGTTTCCTCCCTTACACAATTGTCTCAGCTGTAAAACTTCCTTCGCTCCAGGAAAGTACCAAGACATTCACATGTAGGCGTGAAGGTATTCATTCCTTCTGATGGGGCATAACTGGCTCCACTATGCTGGCTGGTGTGAGAGACAGCTGTCATGTCTTAGAAGGTGTCATGTACCATCAAAGGCCCACAAAGTGCTGCAACAGATCCACAGGGTTACATCAGACAGTGTAAAACTCGCCCCTCAGGGGAGGTACCTGAGCATTCCCACATAAACCTGAACTTTTATTACCCATTGAACTCTGTTTCGTGGGCCTCCCCGATCCTGATGGATCAAGACTCAGCCACCACTTCAACCAACAGATATCGAGCTGAAGTGATCAGGTCTCATTTATGGATCCACAGGTGCTGATATTTTTCCTCTCCACTATCTATTCCTATCCTTTCTTTTTTTCTTTTCCTTATAGATATTCTAAAGTGATATCTTTATACTGTTATATTGTTATATTACTATAGAGAATAATAACCAAAATGGCTATATATCTCCTTTCTATTGCAACCAAACTGTTCTAAAATAAACTCCACACATACATATATTTAAACACTGATCATTCCGTGTTGTTTTACTCTAATCTGCCCCAAGGGAATCTATTAAGAACTTCAGTTACCCTCACCTTCAGGGACAGGTCATAACACTGAGTCTGTAATTTTAACAGCTGTGAATATGTGAGTCCAGTTCCATTTCTCCACCTGTGTTGTTATTGTAGAATGATGCCAATGAAGTGCTTCTGGCCGCTGAAATCAGGAGTTGCATTTAAAAGCAGTCAGTGATGAATCTAACATATGTTTTTATCTGCAAGCATTTACTAGGACTGAGCTGGTAAAGAGGAACACGGGACTAAGCAAAGGAAGAGGGGGAATAGATAGAAATTAATGGCAGGGAGCCAGGAAAAAGCAGAAGGGAAAAAAAGAGCCTGGGAGGAGGAAAGATGATGGAAACAAACATTGCTGAAAGAGAAGGGTGCATTGAAAGTGAACTCAAGACAGTAGTAGAGTACAGGGGAAAGAAGATGTACAGAAAAGGAGGGAAATTAATAATGTATTGCTCCATTGAACTTCAGTTCTGAAGTGGATTCTGGAATTATTACTGCAATCTTAAAGTTTTCCAACTGAATTGAAATCAAGCTCTCACTTCACCCTTCATGTCCTATTAGGCAGTTCTTAGATCATAGCTTATTTATAGGTGCTCATAATCTTCCATCCTGACTATGGTGGCTTTGCTTCCGCTTGACCTCCTTGAGCCTTGAATTCCCTCTGGCACAGACTATATGCAGCCAGCTTCACATCCATCTGCAGCTGGCCACCCTTTTCATCCTATCACTCTGAGTTTTCCCTTATAGAACCCTTCTAACAATTTTTGTGTTTATCTTACATCTTTTTGCATCATCCCATTGACAGTGTTTACAATGAAGGCTTCTATATACAATGCCTGTCACATTTTATATCATGCTGCCCTCTACTTGAGTTTCAATTAAGTCCAGAAAATGGTATCATCAAAGAATGTTTCATGGACCAGAAGCTACTACTTAACAGAAGTAAATTTTTCAGCCAAGCTCAGGCAGTCTATTGTAAACTGCATCCTTTCAGTTACTGTTCATGAATTTTATGCTTTTTGGGACAAGTTTTGCATTTTCTCCGCTGGTTGGAAAATACCTACTACATGGGTGTTATGATCCGGTTCTTAAAACTATTAGAAATGCCTCTGCCTGAATTAAGGTGCAAACAAGACCCTATGCCAAAGTCAATAGTATGGATTTTATTTAAAAGTAAATGAAAGAGAGAGAGAGAGAGAAAGAAAGAAATAGAAAAGAAGTGGGGGGACAGAAGGAGAGTGACAGAGCCAGATTAAGTAGAAAATATCACCACTCCATCAATCTCAATAATGTCCCACTGATCCTCTCCATCCAGTCTTCTTGGTGGTGAGGGTCCCCCCCCAAAAACATAGAGTCTGATGGATTAAGATATATTTAGGCCAGGTGGGAATACCCAGGTACCCTCCTGGGTGGGGGGCAGGGGGCGAAGCTAGTTAGACACTATCTCTTGCAACAGACTCTGGGTCTGGTGAATCTCCTTGCATCATGGGCAGTGCTCTGGTGGAAGGCCTCAGGAATAAGTCTGGGGAGCACATTGGGATGGATTATGAAACCCCCTCAGCTGCCTCTCACATGAATGTCCCATGGATGTGTCCTTCACAGGGTGGGGGTTTTACAACTGAGCCAGTTTGTGTAAGGGAGGATGGGTGTTCACTGTCTCTGACCTGAGGTTATACCACACACCCAAAATTCTCATCCTTCCCCCTTGGGGAAGTCTGTGAAAACATGCCTACAGCAGATGAGTCTGGGGGCTATGGTTTCTCCCACCCCATGGAACCCAGACAGGGATGATTTTAATGACAGCTGCTGGGTTTGGCTTTCTTGTGGATGCATTCTTCACCCTCAGCTTGTTTGCTTTTTCCTAGACCTGAGATGACTGAACAATAGCATTACCTTTATCTTATCTCAAGTTCCCTTAGGTGGCTTATAACTTAGTTCCTCTTAGGAGGCATCTTCAGGGAGGGGAGGGCTTTGGTGGTCACAGTTTCTTTATACAGTTTTGTCATCATGGGCAAAAGGTCCTTCATAACAATGTTTAAGCCATGAACCATAACATTTCAGTCTCTGACAATGGGTAAGAGAAAACTATTTCAGAAAGTGAAGACAGTCTTCATGGGTAAAGGTCATAATAAGCAAGCTTTGACTTGCAGCCTGGCTTGCTAAGCTTTTGCTTTAGGCTGCTGGGTTTTCTGAATCTCTCCATGAAAAGTAAATGTAAAAGTAGCACAAAGGTCATCTGATTTACAACTGAATGAGTTTTGAGACTGAGAAGAGACAGTTTGACTGCATACCTCTTATCCACCTCTTGCCCACCTTTAGCCCTTCCACTGCCTTTACCTCTCCCTCCAGCACCAAGGGATTTAAATTGTTGTACTTCTAATTATTTCATAGCTTGAGGTAAAGGAAATACTTTGCTGCCTTCATCTACATATACTGTATAATGCAGGGAATTAGCAAGAGGTGGTGACACTGATACCCTCTCTAAGACTGGAAGAAGGACTGCTGGTGCTACAATTCACCGTGTGTGTAATTAGAAGATTTCTGTGTCCTAGTATCTTTGGTGAGCCAAAGCAGTCATCACCAGAAACAATTTACCCCAGCACAGAGCAAAGGGCAATCCTGTCCATCATGCTCCTTGCCAAGAGAGGAAGAGCTGATCATGCTCAGTGAGAAACTGAATTACAGTCACAGCAGAAGCCCTGCTGTAATTTCATTTGTTTCTTATTGCATTCTTAAAATTATGCTGTTGTTTGCTTAAAAGTTATTGTTTGGCTTCAGTCATCTAGCAGTCCAAGATATGTAAAGTAGGCATTTTAAATGCAATAATCAGATTAAAATGTAACATGGGAAATATGATCAATATATAATTTCAGCCTTCACTGGACTGTTAGGCATCTGCATGATCCTGCTGCCTAGTGCTCCCACAGCTGACAGCAAGTCTCATGAGACCTGTGCTTGGAAGGCCACATGATGTCTACTCCCAACGCACCAATACTTACCTTTTTCTCATTATCAAATGGAATTAATGCAGGTTATGCCCCCGATAACCTGCTTATGCCTACTCTACACAGTCAGCAGCTCTAGACAGCCATCCCTGTGTGGAACTCCACTGGGTAATGAGGCATTGCTAGCCACTGATACAACCATGTACTTGACCGCTTACCTCTACATGAGGAACAACCATCATTATGTATTTGCTTTTTTGGTTTGTTTGTTTCTGAGTGCACAGACAACAGAACTAAGTGTATACCATAAAGAATGTTTTCCCCTCTGCGTATAAATGTCAGCACCTGTATCTTTTTATTTAGCTATTGTGACAACTTTATTGGCCACTTAGCTCAGACAATGAGTGGACAGGCACTGAAGTTATTTGATTTTTGGAACATTCCTAAGGTACAATTCTGAAAACCCAGTTTAAGAAATATCTGGCCAAAACTTCTAGTCAAGGATGGACTCATGTGTTCTTTGCAGTTTTAAATAGAGAAACCAAAATGCACTAGTGAGATCACTTGCCCTGCCACATCTAACACAGACCACAATGGGCACAAAACCTCAAGAGGAGGAAAGCATCCTCTCCTTCTGCCAGGAGCTGACTCCCATACAAAACCAAAAAGCAGATATTTTCAATTCAGCAAAACTGTTGCTCTGTGGCAACTCTGCTATATAGCAACAAAAGAAAAACCTCTCTTTCCCATCAGAGAAGATGCATCTGTCCCTCTTGGGGGAACAGCCCTATCCACAGGGAGCACTGCTTTTTACTGCTTTTTTTTTTTTTTTAGGTACCTGTACCCCAAAGGCAAAAATCTCATTATCCTTCTCTGTCCATCTTGGCCTGGAAATATTTTTAAATATTCCCTCTGGAAATCAGGTATGTGATTTCCAGAACATACGCTTAGTGTGTCCTGTTACTTTTTCGGATCTCTTTCAAATGCTGTGCTCCTCCCCATCCTCTAGGTTTGCATGCTCTCCCTGACAGCTGCATGGCTGTGGCAGCCGGGTGTTACAGAACCTGTGAACATGCTGTAACACATCTTCTCTGATTATGGGCAGTTTGACAGGAATGGGCAAAAATCAGGCACAGAAACTTAGCATTGATGTTCATATTTTTTATGTCCCATTTTTCATTGCTTCATCCTGCCATTTTAAGCATGTACTTACAGCCATGAAGAAGTCTCCCAGGAACAAATCTTCACTCTCCTCTGCCTCCCAATATGTTGGAAAAGAGAAGAGAGCAGACTCTACATTAGAAGTCAGAATCCTGCCAGATCACTACTCACATTCCTTTGTCGAGGCTGGATTCATTTCTCTGCAGGCTTTGATGCAGGAGAATTGCCTGGAAAAGATCTCTGGCCCCAGGTTGCAACACCTGGTTGTCTGGCAGATACAGCTATCTCCCTGAAGCCACCATGCTAATGGTACTACCCTGCTGTCTGTCTGTCTTAATGCTTGACCTACCTCTACAGATGTGGTTAGAGAACCCATGGCTCCTTCATGAGTCCTTGGAGAGCAAAATGGGCAATTGAGATTAGTGAAGTGGTGGTGTGTTCTGATTACAGTACCTCTGCTCAATGCCACGTTGACCCACGCTGGACAGAAATGTGACCTAGCCTGAACTGTTATAACTACTACAGGCTGTTGACCGCAGTCTGCAACTACCAAGGCTTGAAATTTGCCTATTTACATGGATGATAGATGAAGACTAGATTTGCAGTATAGATCTGAGGAGCTGCAAGTGTGACTACTAGAGTGTGGAACCCTTTCACAGTGCTTGCTTTACTGTTGGGTGGATGAAGGGAGAACAGCAAAAGTGTGTATGTGGAGGAGACTGGGAGAGGGGCTAGTCCTTTGCAGAGTGTTCCTAATCCCAGGCACTCAGCACTGGCCTCTGGCTATCAGTATACCTTCCATAAGCAAGTGTGTGCAGAGCATGTCCCCTCTCTTAAGATTACATTGTCTGCCCTTCAGGCTTGCTTTTCTCACCAACAGCAACCATACCTGCACCGGCTTGCTTGCAGAGTAATGCCATAATGCTGGCTAGCTCAGGCAACTTAGCTTTGACTTATCATGGACAGGAGGGAAAGTGTCACTCCCATGGCCACAGATTGGGCTTGGGAAGAAACAGTCTGTCTTCTTTGTCTTGGAAACTAATATAGACAGGATGGGTGATCTCATTTGATCATAGATGCTGTGTAAAGAATGAGGACCAGCTTAGTAGCAAGGGTAAATCTGGTGAGCTACTCAAGACTGAAGATTCGTTTTAGGGGAACAAGGATGCTCCGCACTGGAGTTTTATTTCTAAGTGAAATGGTTTCCTGAGCTGTGTGTACCAGGCCTGGGACAGAGTCATGCAACCAAACCATGACTTGTGGGAAAACAATGCTCATCCTCACCACCTTTGCTGCTGTTACAGCAGAAGTGAGAAGGTGAGAGCTGCTCACTCCAGCACTGCATGTCTCAACACGGGGCACAGTCATGGTGCCTTGTGCCTGGCAGCATGGAGCAAGGAGGGGGCAGAGTACCTGGGGGGCAGAGGGCAGGCAAACTGGAATTCCAGCTGAAACCCTGTCAGCTGTGACCACTTGCAGTTGCTTTGAAACCATCTGCCTGCCTCCAAACTTTTCCTTGCAGAGAGATCAACACATAGGCAGTATGGATGACTGTGCACTAGAATTCCCATGAGAAATTCAGTCCAACAGTATCCTCTCATTACATATTGCTGCCGACAGTGTTAAGAGAACTAAAGTCATATTTTGTTTTTCAGAAATCAGGCTATAGATATCGGTAGTTAGGAACTTGGCCACAAAGCACTGAAACATTATTAACAAGATCATATGAGAAAACTATTGCAATTCTGTTATACGGGTTTCATGCCCTAAAGAATGCAAGTTTTCTCCCTCTCTTGGATGAAATTTTGTGAGCAGAGTATTTGCTGAAAGAAATCCCAAATATTTTTCCATCAACAATGCATAGTGCTAGCGTATATGTTCCTGTCCAAAACAGAGAAAATGAAATATGAGACAGCTGTGATGAGGTTATTAGTAAATTAGTATTTTCCTATTGAAGTGCCTGGAGGAATGTGAGAAGTATTGTTAATTCTCAGTCTCCCACAGGGAATGGGAGCTGCAGTCAGTTCACCGCACATTGTCTCTTCAGCTGTTTCTTCCCCAGGGGGAGGATCGTTCACGCTCTTTCTCTGTGCCAGTGTGGGGTCACTCCTGTGGTAGGCAGTCCTCCATGAACTTCTCCAAAGTGGGTCCTTCCCACAGCCTACAGTTCTTAATGAACTGCTCCAGTGTGGGTCACTTCCACGGAGTGCAGTTCTTCAGGAACAGGCTGTTCCAGTGTGCGTCGCCCCTGAGGACACAAGTCCTGTCAGAAGGCTGCTCCAGCATGAGTGTCTCACAGGGTCACAGTCTCCTTCAGGCTTCATCCATAGTTGCACAGGTTTTTCCCCCCTTCTTAAATACATTACCCCAGAGGTGCTGCCACTCTCACTGATGGGCCCAGCCTTGGCCAGCAGGTCCATCTTAGAGCTGCTTGGCATTGGCTCCACTGGACACAGCAGAAGTTTCTAACAACTTCTCACCGAAGCCAACCCTATAGCCTTCCCACCTCCAAAATCATGCCATGGAAACCCAATACAAAGTCTTTGAAAGACCTATTCAGTTATCATATAACTTAGCATTTTTCAATGCTGCTTAACATTTAGCTACAGTAAGTGAAAGCCAGCACTGGCTACTGTGCTGTACTTCTTATTAAAGTTAACAGAATAGTATCAAAAAAGATTTATGGTTACTAGCAGGGAGGGAAGGAAATGTTTCCAGCAAGAGGGAAGATAAAACAATTCACAGTGCAGATGTTACTTTCATTTAGTTTGTGTACACTGTTATTTACCAATGGCCCCAAACTCAAAATATGTGATTCTGAATAAGAGGAAGCTTTTCATTAATGAAATGTACTTTCATGTAGTCAAATGAACAACACTCATTACAAATGAAGTTTGTCTCAATTGTCTCAAGATTGAATGATAGATTTAAACAGTAAATACTAAATTGCCTAAATTACAGGGATTAATTTCACTGCACTTGATGAAGGTGCTTAGTGTTCACATCTGTATGTGGGAGATCTTTTTTTTCCTCTTAAATCCCCATGTGTGATGTTGCACTCTTTTGACTGTTATATGATAGTCTGCTTAGTCTTGACATAAAGCACAAGGACACATAGGCTTATTTAATAATAATATTTCTTCAAGACTTTTTTAAAAAGGCATATGCACATTTATGTATATAGCATCTTCTAAGTTTCCCAGCCGAATTGTGTATTGGGGTGTTACAGAAGACAAGTCTTAGGCTTTTGCAGAATGACATTAGGTACAGAGGGACAATTTTGGGGTTTGTGAGTTGGAGGAAGCAAGCTGATAATGAGTCCAGCCACTGCTTAGCTGGAACTTCTCCTGATTCTTCACTGTACTGTGTCAACATAGGCTTTTGAATTCCTCTCCTTTAAAAACAGTGAGGACCGGTACATGCCTTCCACACTGAAGCAAAGATAAATAAAGTTTAGTAAGAGATAAGCATTCTTTTTACACCTCCACCTATTTATTTGCCATCAATTTCCCATTTGGTAGAAGTGATTTTCCCATATCACCTGTATTTGGACTTTGCTTTGAAACCTGAAGAGACATGAAAGAAATCTGTTGTAGAAAGGCAGACTATCTCTGGTGTTTATGCTTTTCAATACTGACAGTAAGAAAGGAACCTCTGAGAATGGTGACAGTAAACATTGCGGATAAGGCTGAAGAAGAAATAAGTTGTGGAATGTTCCAGAATAGGCTTGAAAAGATTATTTTAGTAACTTTTCTACCATGCTCAAAGCTTTATCTTGTTGCTTTTTGACTCAAGTGTTTAGCCAGTATTCAGAGCTGTACTTAATTAGTCTGCTGGTAAGGGAAATTGATTTTTACAATAAGGTCCTTCTTTATAGAAATTTGGTTTATTTGCAAAGAAATCTACACAGTGTCCTGCTTCTGTGGACTTACTAAGACCAAATATCCAGTTTACTTCCTCACATTTTCCAAGCTGTCCTTTCCAGTGACTTTCACCTAGGAGCTTAGCATTCTCCTTTCCCACACAATGCCAGACATGGCTCTTTGGAGTGATGGCTCTGCCCTCCTGTCCTTCTTCCCTTTGGCCTTGGATCAAAGATGCCCATATCTGCTCTCAGTCCGTCTGCTGGTCCATGAGGCTTAGCTGTGCTCTGGCCCCGCCATCCTGCCATCTGGCCCCGTGAATATTTGTTTCATTTTGTGCATGATATGGCTAGCACCTGCAAAAAGTATTAGAAAAGTATGATACTGCCTGTTCCACTTGACGCGTTTATGGAATTTCTTCATATATGTTTATGTGCACATTACACAAGGGATCCCTTCAAAATGAATGGCAGACCCTTTTCCCATATCAGTTTAGAAAGGCATATGAATACCAAGTCTGGGAAGAAATGTGCATGTCCCAGCGTGACAGATGAAATTTTGGTATGGAGCATCACTGCTAACATTTCTGAGTTCCTCAGTATTCAAAATAGACCTGTGGGGGCTATTTAATTTTATGAAAAAGTATTATAGATCCAGATATTTAAAAAACACAGTTGGATCATTTAAAATAAAATACTGCAGAGTTTAAAGCAAGCATGAATGTGAAATTTCTGAGGTAAGCTGCTTAGTATATGGGGAAACTTCAGCAAGAGAATTGAAGTAAATATCTTGCTTGGTAATAGTATTGATGACCTATACTTTAAAAAAATTTATTTTATTATTTTTAAGCTGGTAGCATCTAACATTTTACTGTTTATAGAAGGAAATTCAAGAATTTAAGTTAAAATCCTAACTGTGGTATTACTTTGATACTGTTTTAATTCTGAGACTGTTGCCATTATGTGTATTTTAATGAATAGAAATTTTTGTCATTTGAAGAGCTCTCCAAAGAAAATCAGACTTTATTTCATAACTACAATATCAATATTTAATAGTGGTCAACAGACTGAGTTATAGCTTTGATACTGAAGTTATTTATTATTTTAGTATAGTCACTAAGTTTTAACTGTAGCTGCTGGTTTCAAAAATGCTGACTTTTAAAATCCAGTATATGACTAGAGGGGAGGAGACAACCTGAATAGCTCCTTTACATTGAAAATTTTCATGGTGTGACTTTCCCTAGCTTTCCCACAGATAAGGACACTGTTGTTGTTTACATAATGGTGAACTTGTTTTTTCCTGCGAGGAGTGCGTGACACACAAGCTGAATGTTTCATCATTGTAACAACAAAATACGATGGTGTTTAATTTTCTTGCATTTGTAATGAGACTTTTTTTATTGTTTAGCCTTGAATTCTTTTATAAGATGTTGCCTATTACACTGGAAAAAAATCGCATCTGCTTTCTTTGTATTCAGATCAAGGAAGAACAGCATTTTAAGAAATGCTACATCAGATGTATAATCAGTACTCTTCAAATAAAATAGATGATGATTGATCTGTTATTTCAGTGTTCCATAGAGTTAGCAATATAATCTCTAAGTACACTATTTAAACTGAATATCTATTAGAAAGATGTAATTTCACACATTTTCATTTGGATACCACTAGACTCTACTGAAATTAAGATATGGGCTTTTTTTTTATTTTTTATTTCCATAAGTTTGTATCACCTGATTACTGAAATTCTATCTTCTGTATTCCACCAGTGACCATCTACAGCAGCATTTTGGGTTTGTTGTTTTATTTCGGGTTTTTTTCTGTAAGAATTATGACAGTAGATCAAATGGCAAATGGGTTATCTAAAAGATGTTTTACATTTTTCAATTTAGTGGTCTTTGATGATGTCTTGTTTCAAACAATATTTTTCTGATTAAGACACTCTGTGTGATCCCTTTGTATTCCTGCAATAGTTAACTTGACTTCTTTAATTTGTCAGTAATTACTCCTAAAGGACTGTTTGCTGAGCAAGCTAAATAAATGTAGATAGTATTCCACCTGTGGCAAAACTCAGAGGTCCTGCAGGATAATCAGTACAAGCTACTCTTCTGAATTAAAAAATGTACAAAGAGAAAGATTCTTAGAAATTAAGCTACTTTGGAGAGGATGAAATATAGGTCAGATAACCCAGCAGATGAAAGACTGGCAGTGTAATGCTGTGAAAGTGAAATGTGATTGCAAATTCACTTACCCCTGCAGCTCCTCATTGCTAGCACTGCTCAGACCTTGCTATAAGAGCATATACAAGCTGGTGAGTAGATATATGGATACGGGCTTAGACCTTTGTCCTGGCAGCCTCTGTACATTGGCATCATTACAGAGCTCCTTTCAGTGGCCAAATCCATGTGGTAGCCACACAGCATATGCACCTGATTGCAGATACACTTCACCTCCTGCATCTACATCCACAGCAGTTTTCTCCTAAAGAAACACTGGAGTAACCTAGTGGGATCTTTCCGTTTCACCTCTGGAGGAAAGTGCACCACTCAGCACACCTTCATTTCTTCCCCAAGGGAGCAGCTGAGCAACCATGGCTGATATATGGTAGTCACTGCCCTAATGCCCTGCAAAATACTCAGAGACCGCAGTAATAAATGCAGTGTAAAAATGTTATGTTGAATAAAATAGTACAAAACATTTTCTGCTCCCACAGGAGTTCATGGGTCTTTTCTTGTTGACTTCAAATTCATGTAGAATTCCACCCCTGCTATTTCCAGATGGAAAGTTTTCTTGAAAATTTCTGTCAAATTTGGAATAAAATACTTTTTCTTTTTCTTTTTTTGTAATGAAGGCTTTCTCTGTATTTAACTAGGCTTAGCTTGTTAGAGTATGGTGCTAATAATACCAAGGTTGTAGGTTCAATCCCCATGTAGGCCATTTACATGAAAGTTGGACTTGATGATTCTTATGGATCCCTTCCAACTCAGAATATTCCATGAATCTGTCATCTCAAACTCATGCTGCTGTTGACTATGGAATTGCTTCTCTTTCCATGACTCCTAAAGTCCCATACGATTTTATAGCTGTATCCAATAATATAAAGAAATTCTGACCTAAAACATTAAGGTGTCACATGCCTTTGCATTTGCATCCTTTGAATTGCTATTAGTCCTCACTGGTATAGATACTTATATATTTTCTTATTTATGATCTTAATTAAATTTATTGGGTATGTTGAGCAAATTGTAATTACTACTATTTCTTTATATATAACAAAAAAATTAATCAGTCCATCTTTTAATTTTCAATCCTTTAGATATGATTCTGGCTCTTCTTTAACTTACCAAATATAATTACAAGTCATGAAGTAATTTTATTAGTGAATACCCTGAAGACTACAGCATGCATATCTTCTAGACTGGCTCATCCTTATATATTCTGTTTCTTCATGTATTGCCTTACCTGCTGAATCACCAGATATAGTGGCATAATCTTCATTACTTAATTATAATTATTAGTCAAGGGGTTTCTACCCCAGACATACAGCTTTCAAGCAGTCTGTTGAACAGATTAGCAACAGGTTTAAAAAACTAACCATTTGATGATGGGAATATTATCTGCTAGCCACCTAAGAACAGTAGGAGAATAAATACTCCTTTATTATTTGGAGAGTCCTATGTAATGGGCAAGTACAAAGGCAGAATAAAGGATGTTTGTGCATCTATTGGTAAAATTTATTCACTTTTGAATGCACTGCAGTTTAAAGTACTTTTTCTTGCAACGTACGAATTATGCATGTATACATACATATATCAAAAATGTTTGTATATTCCCTCTGTGGACTAGGGCATTGCTTGGAGGAAGAAAAATAAGGGGGGAGGGCCACCTGATATTCCAGTGAAATCTAATTTGCAAGCAATTTGCAGCTATAAATTTCACTCAAGAGATTTCCAGGTGTTGGGTGCACACACATAGGAAGAATTTCCCAAGAAATGAAGCTTAATGGCTGCAATAAAATCAATCAGAGGCCTTATCTATGCATCTCTACTCTCTGTGAATTTCTACTTCATGGATCTGACTTTTGCTTTTGTACTGTCCTTGTTTTTTTAAAAGAAGGCAGATGAATGGGCTTTTTACTAATGAGTTATACTAAGAGCCTGCTGGATTTCCAGACATACATTTCATAAATTATAGTTCTATTTTTCAGGGACAGTTTTTTAATTCATTTTCCTAAATATACTATAGCATGCTCGTAATCAGAATCCTTGAACTATGGGCACTGTGCATTCATGCAGTGAGACATCCACCACCAAAATCTTTCCAGTTTAAAGAAAATGGTGGGTAAAAGGGTATTACCTCATTGTTTACCTTGGAAACTCAGACTCAGAAAAACCTCATTTTTTCACAAGGTCATTGAGGAGAACTCGAGCAGAGTCAAGAAGTTATCTCTTGATTTAGTGCCAGTTTGTGCCAGCTGCCATGGAAGTCCTGTCAGCAGCACTCCAATCTTCTATCACTCTTGACCTTCCTTTTTTTCTTTCCTGGCAAAGCCTAAATGTCACAAGTTGTCACAGAGCTAAGTAGATCTTACAGGTAGGCTGGATTATCCTATGCAGAACTGTGTACTGAAAGTGATACTTTAGTCTAGGTCTGTTTAATGGGCAGTTGAAGGAGTCAGCAAACTGAAATATATGTGATAAGTTCCACTTCTCTGCACTACTAGTTAGAAGAGCAAGGAATTAGTAACTAAGAGGCTGCATAAAATTTGCAGCAATATGTGGAGCTTTCAGTGAGCTTTCCTTTGTCAAGAGCACTTCAATCCTTAGAGCAACATGCGCCATGTCTGTACTGGGCCTGGTCAGGAAAAGCCAGAATGTTTGCTGCAAACAGCCCAACAGCAGCTGAATGGAAGGTTGTCTTGATAGGTTTCTTGATACCTCAGATTGCTGGAATGAAGTTTTACAGTTCTGTCCCTATTTTCATCAGGTTTTATCTCCTCCTGCAGGAAGAAATTACCAGGATTTGCTCCGGCACTTTATGTCCACATTCAGGCTAGGAAGTTGAAGTCTTCCAAGGAAGCAGCCAAACTACAGCAGCTTCTCTAGAAAGCTTTATCTCTTTAGGGGATTTAGCGATTAACAGCATGGCCAGAGTGTATACTGTCTCTGGACACACAGATTAAGTGTGAGGAAATACTGGCTTCCCCTCAATTTTTATCCTTCCAGTGCTAGATCTGTGATGAGTAAGGAGGGGCAGGAGGGCACACAGGAGAGTAAAATGAGAGATGGGTGCTGCAGTGTCAGCTAGCTGGCTTTCTGTGACACAGGCCAGTCATCAGAGACAGGGTTGCAGATAGTGATAGAGGGTTTGATGCTGACAGAGCCTGTGTCTTTACCCTTTGGCCCTGAACAGTCATGAATAAACAAGTAACCGTGAAAAATAACAAAATGTCTTTCTGAATTTTAAGAGCCTCATATGCTAGTCCACATGAAAATGATCCCTGCAGCCAGCATTTCCAGCAGTCCTGGATATCTCCTGGAATACAATTATGCAGGCTCAGTAGAAAACTATTCTGCACATTTGGAGCTAAAGGACAATGTAATAAATGACTGCAGTGAACTACATTGATACTGCATCAAATTGCCTCTGAATCCACTACTACTGGGTTTTCTGGTGTTGAAAATCTGCCCTTCACGATCTCATTGTTCTCTTGTTTGTTTGCTTACATCCTCCTTGATACTGCAATACCAGTGTGAGTCCAACGTAGATTAGGAGCAGCTGTTCTATAGCAAACAAACAAAAGCCTTTGTCTATTAGCCACTATCACTTTTTTCCAGTGGGGTAAAAAAGCCAGATGTCTGTTTACAGACAAGTGAAACTTCAGCAAATGCTTGAACTTTTTACAAACAGAAAATCTGAATCTTGATCCAAGAGTGATTTCAGGAAAATCTGATATTAGTGGAGTTTCATTCACTTTGAGGAACAATGCTAATTCCTGCAGTTCATGATACAGCCTGTAACTCAAAAGTCTCTGAATACTGGCATGAAAATATTTCCATGTTATTGCGGTATTGCTCACTTGGAGTGTGTCAAAGACTTCTACAAGCCTAACAGGAATATATTCAAAAAATCATGTCAATAAATAAGCAGCATGAGATACTAGGACTAAAGCTTGAAAGGGAAAAATGAAGTGCAAAACTACCTGGCACAGTGAACAACTAAAATATAAAACAACTGAGTCTAGTCCTAAATATATTTTTGGTATATTGAAATGCTCCTCCCAATGATTATTCTAATTGTAACCCACTGATCTCTGTAGCTACAGGGAAACAGGGAATATGGGGACATCACTTCTGCTGTGAATCTCCCACTGTCACTCGTGGCAGATGCATTGAAAGATGCAAATGGGATTTAGACACTGAGGCTTTAATTTACTCCTGCAGCTCTAATGACTAGATGTAAAATGTACTGTTGATATGTTCTCTGAAGAAGAGGTGACAGAATGTGAATGTCATAATCTTAATCTTCCTTTCACATTTTCTTGTATTTTAATTAAAAGATGGAGAAATGCTAAAACAAAAATGTAATACATCTTTCTTCACTACAGGATATCACCGTTCCACAAGGTCCAATTAAAATACTGAATTACTAAACTTAGGACATTTTATTTTAATTTATATTACTTGAATATACTGAGGTACATCTTCAGGAATATGCACAAAATCTTGAAATGCACTTACACTGTCTTTTGAGCGGTTTAATACAGGTTTGCTTTTACAAATCAGGAAAAGTTTGTGTATGGGATTTCAAATAAAGGTGGTTTTTCCAGAGTAGACTAGAGTAGTCTATAAAACACCTTTGTAAATGGAAACAAATTAAAAATTAAATTTGCTTTTAGTTCTAATTTACATGCATATTTTGTATGCACTTCAGAACTAAAACATTCGTGTTCATCTTGGGGTCTTCCAGAGCTTTGCAGATCTCTGGTACTCTTAACATATTACCACATGGTTTATGTTTTAGCTTGAATAGGTGAGCATGTAACTGTATTGCCAAATTTTATGAGCCTAGTCATATGTAAAGTCTTATTGAGAGCCTTACAGTTTTTTAATAACCATGTAATTTGGTGCAAGGGAAGGTGAGACCTAGAATGACTCCGGGGATTGTTTGAAATAGGTACTATAAAGATTGAAATACCTAAGTAAGAATGGGAGGTGTAACAGTGTATATTAATGTAATAGACACATATATATATGCACACACACACAAGTGTATATGTGTCTACTATAAATTTGGACCTTTGATGGAATAACTGTCATATTCAGAAGCTTAAGCAGAAAAGTGTGGAATACTTTTGCTCAAGCCAGTAGCTGTCAGTTGCTCCATCTGTATTTAACATCTTGAGAGAAGCTGTTAGAAGACCCTGTCCTCTAACCCTGGCTATCCTGTTGCTTATGTTAAGGACTTACTGTAGTTAGATTATCTGACTCACAGTTTGCATGGACCTAAAAGATACTATTGCTTTTGGATTTAAGACTGGAGTTGGTCTTGCCAAATCCAGTTCAGTCATGCATTAAGAGCTGAATTATGACTTTGAAGGATAGTTTCCACTGGTTGGAACGATGAAAAGGATGAGTAAGACTGAAGTAATGTAATCCCACTCTGAACATCTGGCTCCTCTAGGGGTTCCTCCCTTTGAAGTTAGCAGTCATCCTACAGAGTGCTCATCACCATCTCTGCAAGTTTAGACCCCATGGTTTTCTCCAAATCAAAAATCACATCAAAGAAAGCATATTAGATATGACTAAGCCAAAAAAAATCTGTTAAGAATTTTAAAACAGCAACATTCCTACTGCCATCATGTAAGAAAAACAAACCACATCATTCTTGGTCCTGGAGAATTGCAGACATCAGTTCTGGCATCCATTAGGAAAGCAGACTGGATTAAATCACTGAGTCATCACCCCTGCCATGGGCAGGGACACCTTCCATCAGGTTGCTCAAAACACCATCCAATCTGACCTTGAACATTTCCAGGGATGGGACAACTGTAACTTCTCTGGCCAAAGTGTTCCTGTACCTCACCATCCTCACAGTAAAGAATTTCTTCCTAATATCTAATATAAACTTGCCCTCTTTCAGTTTAAATCCGTTCTTTCTTGTCTTATCAATACCCACCTGTGTAAAAAGGCCCCCTCCCTCTTTTTCATAAGCCCCCTTTAGGTACTGAAAAGTTGCTCTAAGGTCTTCCTGGAACCTTCTCCAGGCTGAACAACCTTAACTCTGTCAGCCTGTCCTCATAGGAGAAGTGCTCCAGCCCTTGGATCATCTTCATGGACATCCTCTGGACTCACTCAAACATGTCCACAAGTTCCTTTTTGCTGAGGACTCCTGTGGCTGGGATACTTCCCTCTGACTCAAAGTCTTCCACTTGGAGGTTATGGGTACACAGTACAAACAGATGATCTGGAACCGTGACTAAATATAAGCTGCACCCAACAAGATTTAAAAAAATATTAACATATTATACTTGTTGCCTTTTCTTCCAGCTCTATCAACATGCAGAACATGATTTCTGCTATAAAACTATGATTTATTGTGCTTCTTCAAACTTTAATAAATTCAGTAAACTTTAAACTGCTGTACTTTAGAAGTAGTTCACTACTTCAGACTTTGTGCTGTTTCTGCTTTAATGACCAGTGGAGACATAATGTGCATGTGCAGGCCAGATAAAGGAGGTTCTAATTTAACCTAATTAAAAATCAAGAATATTACCAGTGTCAGTATGGAGCTTGAAAAGATAATTGCTTCAAAAATTGTATGTAAGAAAAAATAAATTTAATTTAGAAAATGGAAAAATCCACCAAAAAAAAATACCCTGTGGGTTTTTTAATAGCTCTTTCCACACTAACTAATTAGCCTCTTAGGTTTTGAAAACTGCTCATGAAATGTTCTGTTAGTATTGAAGAGATTTTTTGGTTTTCTTTGCAATCATGAAGCCTTTTGTCTTGGCTTTTTCTTTCTTCCTTTTTTTTTTTTTTTTTTTTTTTTGCTTATTCAGGATTTTTTGCCTTTCTCTTCTCTTTGGTCTTTGGGTTTGCTCTAAAATTAAAACAGTAGTTCAGTTCCTAATTCTATCCAGGAATCAGCTGAGCAGTTTTGGTCTTTCTGTAATTAGATAATTGTTAAAAGAATATTTGAAAGCTTTATAAAAGTATCTTCACTATAAATACATTGTTTTTACTAGACTCTAAACTCAGACCCTTCTTGAGGGTTTATTATGTTTTATACAGTAATATGTAAAAATCAAGCAGAGATTTCAGTGGTAGAAGTTTCTTCCATGTCAACAAGCAGATCCGGTTCCTTAACCCTGAGAAGATAAATCCAAAGGTAAAAGAATGGCTGTGAAGAGCAGCCTTAGGTCTCTAATGACGGGAGTGAAAGACTAAATTTTCTTCTGAGAGGCAATGTAACTATAGACTCAGATTATGTCCTATCTGCTGATGCTATGCAGCACTTCAGATAACCACTACTGTTTATCTAAAGCACTGGAAATGTTGTAGTAAAATAATGCTAATAATAATGGTTCTTTAGCCACTTCTGGGGCTGTTATTAAGGAAGCAGACAGAAGAATGAAGATATCACCACACTTGTTGATCTTTTCCTGTCATCTAGGTCCACATTGCCAGAGTAAGAGTTAAGCTGCTTTACTTAACAGTAAGGAATGAACAAAAGCAGCTTTAATACCAGTGGTGTTACCATGTTGTAGATACTTTTCTAAGCAATAAGTTATGTGGTATAATTGCAGGCTGAATTAGGTCACACTTTGTCACATGGCTTATTCCAAATTGATGTTACTTCTGTTTGATTGTCCTTTCAGGAGCAGCAATGTACTTTAATAAATTAATAAGCTTGGGCAACATTTCCAGAATTGTTTAAAACTACAATATTAGGCAATTGCAATTCATGCAGCATATGACAGAAGTGCTGTTACTGTCAGGGAAACTGAGAGCCTCTGACTACAACTTCGTATTTAATCTGAACAGTCAGTTGAACATAAACGAGTTGTAATAATATTTAAAGCATAATATCTGATACATATAAGAGAGACAGTCCAGATTTGGATGATTAGCAAAGAAAACCCCAACTCCTGCTATGTGAGGGACACTAATTACTTTTAACTGAAGTAGTAAATTTTGTAGGCAGTTCTTAAAACTTGTTCGTACACAAATCCCTTTCTCCTGAGGGGGATACAGTTACTCTGTTTAGATTCTAGGCAAAGAGCTTACAAACTTTCTACAAATAGGTCCTCAGGCCAGAAATCATGGAAAAAGAGTAGTGATTTACTCTAAGTGCTCTGCAGTAGTTTGAAGAAACAAATGTGAATCCCAGAAGCAGCTAGTGGAGTATAGTGCTTAAACTAATGTGCCCTACAAAATTAGTTTGGGTGGGTGCAAGCCACAAGGATGCAGCTACACTGTCACTGTCTCCAGGCATACTTCATTTGCAGTTAGATGAACTATATTTGGACTGTTTTCCACTGCTCGATGTACAGAATGTCCCATGTTTGTACAGTCCTTAGCAAAATGAGGCCCTGCTCTTGACTGACCTCTAGACCGCACAATGATATCAATAATAAATACCAGGGAAATAAATGATGACTTAACACATTTGATATATTCCCTCCAGTATGCAACAGCAATATTAATATGTACACCAGCACAATGTAAGCAGATTCTGATGTATGCTATATATTTTTAGCAAAATGGCCTTGATCCAGACATTTCTGACAACATCTTCTACTGTCTTTCATCATTTTGCAGTGAAGTTATGTAGGGACTCTAGATTTGAGGTAGCTTTGGTCTAATATTAAAATTAATGTTGTATAAAAATCTAGCTTAGTATCACCCTTTAGACAACTGCTGTGCAAAGAACTGTTTTGTTAAAAAAAAAAAAAATCACTGAATAGATGGCACAAATAACTTTTGTCCCAGTGTTCATACGTTGTGCTGCAAAATAAACACAGAATTTCCAGAAGAGAAATTCAGTTCCTCTGCTGCCTATTTGCTATGCTTTATCATTTATAAATAATTGTTTTTTAAAAACTAATAACACAAAATAAGAATATTTAGAATTCCATTGATGTTCTTCTTATGATAAAGTACTTTGCAAATAACAGCTCAAGTAAATTCAGATGTGGTAGAGGGCTAATCAAAAAATTAAATACTGTACTGACTATAGCAACATTTCTTATGACCTCATGTGAAGGGAAGTTATGGAACAGAAAATAATGAGATTGGTAAAGGAAAAATACTGTTACTTCATTTAGCTGAGACCTAGTCAACATGTTAAATTGTCCTCATTCTTAATGTGTATTAAAATGGTGCTGAGAGGTTCCAACCAGGACTTGGCATTAGAGGGACACTGTAAGATTGTCTCCAATTTTACACACAGTCAGAACAGGAGTAGAGGAAAAGGAATTAAATGTGGAGTAGTTTTACAATGGGCCATAAAACTGCTGTTAAATCTGTGGGTGGCATTTGCTAACAGCATAGACTGAACTGGCAGAACTGATGAGGAAGAGAAAAAAAATAAGAGCAAGGATGGCAAAAAGGAAGTGCATTTAGCAGAAGTGAAGCAAAGGTAAAGTGACTATAACCAAGTGATCATTAAAAACAAAATGTTGCAAAGAAAACTACAGGAGGAAAAAAATCACACACTGACACTGTCAGTGGGTGCCTCATAATTCTTGCTGAAGCTGCCCCAGTAGCTCCACGTGCCAAACTTGAGCATCAGACAGAAGAATAACTGCCTGTTACAGCAATCTTGGTTTGGGTCAAAGTGAAGCATGTGTGCTTTGAGGATGTTTTATCTTCACCTGCCTTCAAATACAAAAGAAAGATGCTGTCAACATCTGTGCCAGTTTAAAATTATTCCTACTAATAAACTTCTATTAGTCACCTTCAGATAAGAATAAAAAAAAAAACACCAAACAAAAAATGCAGTCATGGTTAGAATTTCATGTACATAAAGTTATGACTGTGATTTACAATGCACTTTTTAGGCATAGGAGTAAAGGTATTCTCACAAAACATCAAAGAGATTAAGAAAGCTCTCAGCAGAGACCAACAGGAGTAGCTAAAAACCCACCAAAAATTAATAAGACTTTTTAGTCAGGCAACTTGGCTAGGAAAGAAGTTCATAGATCTGGTGAACTTGCTAAGGGTGTTACATGAGAAGATGTTGCTTGACATCCTGAGTGTCTTATCTGGACTAATAACACATTCTCTTCCCTGGCCTTACAAGATCCAGCTCATCTCATATGCAGGCAAACTGCTCCTGCAGAGTTTTTTTTTTTTTCTTCAGATCATCACTTCGATATCTCACCTTTAGCTTGCCAAGCTCATTTAGTACTGAAGCAAGACTCTTTTGCATATCATCCTTCACTCTGAATCTTTGAGAAGGATCTTGAAATTAAGCCCAGGGTTGATGCTTTGCTCTCTGCCATGAACTATCAACCTGGGTATATAGTAAAGAGTAGCCACTTGTTTGTGCAGTAGGTTGGAAGTAGTTTTCCCAACAGAGATATCTGTGTTGTTTGGAATTGCATTTAATCTAAAATGGTAATTAGTGTTGTCTTCTTTGTTATGCAACTAAAATCTGTGGAAAGAGAATCATATCACATCTCTCAATTATAGTTGTAATTACTGGGAGGGTTAGAAGTCCCTGTGTTTTCATAGGCTCTGTGTGGTGTCTGTTCATAAAAGCAGTAATACCTCTCTTAGTTGCTACAAACCAGACTTCCTGAGCATTCCTTCAGTGCCCCATTGTTAATAATTAAAAATAAAAAGATGAATGGGATACAGTACATTATAAAAGGCCGCCTGAGGTTTCACTGAAGTTAGTTAGACTTGTGAGTAGAAAGGGACTTAAAAGGTTGTTGGCTGTGAATGCTTTAATTATTTGTACCAACCTATAAATTAGGTTTGTGTATTCTTCTTCCATGAAATGTTAATTTTGTGTGCATACTTACGGCTTGGGAGACAAACAGTCATAGGTTCAAACTGTGACTGGACAAATGTACTGAAGATAAATCCATTGTTAAACTCAATGATGCCATCTCAAGTACGGGGTGTCTCTGGACCACAACTTCCCAGAGATGGAAAGCATTCATGCTTGTCTGGTTTAACTTCCTTCTTTCATGACAATTATTAATGTTGAATCTTCATCCATATGCTCATCCTTAAATAAACCTCTCCTCCCTTCCAAAAGAGACATCTTCCCAGTATACTTCTCCTCAATCCCAAATAGGTGGGAATTTGGAAACAAGTGCAGGAGAAATCACAGAACAACAAATTAAGGAAAATTAGCTCAAATTGTGATAGGGGAGGTTATTGGGTATTAGGAAACATTTCTACATAGAAAGGCTTGTGAATTAGAACAGGCTGCCCAGGCAAGTAGTTGAGTCACCATTCCTGGAGGTATTTAAAGGATACATAGATGTGGCACTTAGGGACATGATTTAGTACTGGACTTGGTAATGCTATGTTTACAGTTGGACTCGATGATTTTAAGAGTCTTTAACAACTGAAATGATTTCATGATTCTATGAAAAAAAAAAGAGACGAATGAGGAGAAATAGCACAGAGCACTCTCCATAGCAATCACCATTTGTGGAGCAAGAACTCTGGTTGACTCAACGCAACTGTTTTCAGGGTGTAGCTATAAAGTGTTACCAATGTAAATTAACTTTTGCTTTTCTTGGGTATGGCAATACTTCGTTATTCCAAACAAATCGTTCTAGTCTAATGGGGCAATAAACACATCTCATGGTCTGCAACAGGCACTGCAAAATTAAAGCTAAATAAAAAAGTTGTGCTGTGAATCCCACTTGCTTTTGACAACAGATAACTATGGATTAGGAAAATGATCAGTCGTAATCGAACAGGGAGTGTCGGAGTTTCTACGGGGTCCATAATTTTGCATCTACAGTAGTTGCGCTTTTTGTGCTCCCACGGTGATTTTTTGGTCTCACTGTTGAAATGCAGATTTCGAGGGCAGAAGCCCAGCAGCCGCCAGCTGCCGGGGGTGTCCCTGTGCTTTACAGACTGGGCTTGAATTCAGGCAGTTTAACTCAGGGCAGAGAGCCAGGGCACTCAAACACCCATTGGGTTATCCTGTGTGGGCCGGGAATCTGGGCTGCTCAGCCGCCGGGACATTCACCCTCCCTCCTCCGGACGCGGCCCCAGCTTCCACGGCTAGCGGCGGCTGTCGCGTTGAGACGGGGCGGGGCGGGGCG
>VZTX01017212.1:547764-599415 GCA_013400915.1 Pardalotus punctatus
CAGCTCCGGCTCCGTGTCGGGGGCGCGGCGGTGGCAGGTCCGGCTCTGCGCCGCCTCCCCGCGGGCGGGTGTTATGGCCCCTTGGGGGAGCGCAGAGGGCTCCCCGGCTTGGAGGTCAGCGCAACTCCTGCTCCTCGTCGTCTCCTGCTGCGGTAGGTACCGGGCAGTGACGCCGCCCGTCCGCCTCCGTCTCGTGGGCCGGGAGGCGGCCGCGGGGGAGGGGGAACAAAGCGGCCTTTCTCCCGGCCGGCTTCGGCGGGGTCCCTGGAACCTCCCAGGGCCGCCGCCAGGCCCGGCTGGTGCCCTGTACTTCCCCTTCTCCGCCACCAGCCCCGTCTCCTCCTTCGGGTTGACTGCTCCAGAACTCGCTTCGGGGTTGTTTGTTTGTTTTGTTGGGGGTTTTTTGTGTGTTGTTCATTTCTTTAATTATTTATTATTTGTGGAGGTGGACGGAAGTCTCCTCAGGGGAGTCCTTAAAAGTGGGGCCGGGATTCTGGGATTTGGCCCAGTTGCCCTCGGCTTGCTCTCCCGCAGATGTTCATTGCCGGGAACTCCGGAGTTGGCGCGGGGCCGCACAAACAAGCCAGCCCCAAATCCTCTGAGTCACGAGTAATCGCTGCCTGTGGATAATAGGGATGGATGCTTGGGAGATGTTCCACGTCCGGCCAGGACGAACGAGGCCTGGTGTCGGGAGCAGGGCGGCCCCCTGGGCCGCGGGGTCGGGGGCAGGCGCTGGTGAGGGGTTTGTGACACATCAGCACAGGCCTGGAAGCCCTTCCAGACCTTTGCTTCTGCTCAGCCTATCTGCAGTTCATACCCGAATAGGATTTCATCCCTGGATATAAACCCATCTTTAAACGGAACTGGTAGTGAAAAATATTTGTGTAAATGTACTGAGGCTGGTTTTTACAGTATGCAGGTGGCCCAGTAACACATGACAGATCAAAACACAGATACTTGACAAAGAGAGTCGTCTCGTGTTTTCTCAGGGAGTTGTGTTTGTTTTATGAAGTCAAGCATAGGTTGTGTTCAAGGGCCTCAAGCAGGAGAAGCAGCCTTTGGCACAGAGCTGGGCATGTGCCTTGCCCTGAGGAGGACAGCGACTGGGGCCCTGCTTCAGCAGTTTCTGAAGTAGATGCCTTTGCTCTAAACACGTGATTGAGCATATGAAATTGGAATCTCTTTCACTGTTAAGAAAAGCAGGCTTGAGTCTGGAACATCAAAATATTTCAGATTTTTCTGTGCAAAGTGCTTTGTCCAACACATGCCTGTACCGCAACAATCAGTCCAAACTCTAAAGTGTAGATTTACTACATCAATGTATATGAGCATTTCCCATGCTACATTTACATGAGTAGAAAAGTGAGGAAGACTTCTTCAAACAGAGCTACAACTATGCCAGTACCTGTAACCAAATAGTTACACTGGTAAAGTTTAATTTTTGAGCAGGCAAATTTACGTGAACGAACTGGGGTACTGACCAGTATTTTAAATGCATATTAAGTCAAGCAAAAAAGTTTCATGTCAAAAGGTAAACTACAAGCACAGCTGAAAAGAAGTTAGCTAATGGTGGAGCAGGAAGTGGTAGCAAAAATCCCAAGTCTGGATAGATTAAGCTGTTCTTGTATGTACATACTTAATGTACTTGAGAAATTTAATTTCTGTGAAAAGGTTTTTAATAAACTCAGTGTGCTGGTTTTATTATACTCATCACAGAATTGAAATTAAGAGTCAAAATTATAATTGAAATATTCCTCATCAGCCTAAGTAAAATGTTTTGAACTGTGCTACTGTAACTTAGGTGTTATTGTCAGCATTTTCCTTACAAAAATTTAAATCAGGAGCACCATCTTTATTTAGAGAAAAAACAATCAAAATTCTTTCTGAATAACATTTTTCATAATCCTTTAATCAAGACTTTTGAAAGTTCAGCCAAGAAGGCTTCATAAGTTTCTTCTGCCTTTCTGAGGAGCACATCACCATCCGTTACTGCCACTGCCAGGAAGGAGAAGCTGCTTCTGATTTTGATCAGCATGCTGTGCCACTTCATCCTTGTGAGGGATTAGTTTCTCCTAACAGTCTTTGTTAGAAATGTCTGAAGTTCTGGCTAGTTTCACTGCTCAAAGGAAAGGAACTTTTTCCTCACCAGGCTATAGTATGCAAAACGAAAGCAAGCATTTATTGTGTAGCATAGCTCTTTCTCCAGCTTTCATTTTGATTTCTCCCATTTATTTCTTTTGGGAGAAGGAAGTGAGACTGGGAACTATGCCCTATTAAAACATTTTACCTTCCCATACAACTGCTTTTTGGTCTTCCAAATGAAACTAATTTAATATTGACATGAGTTTGATCGAGATACTGCTGTCAGCATAGCTCTGGACTGTAATGTTGAATCTGAGCAGAGCCTTGCAGATATCATTATGTTAAGACTTTGAATGCAGTAGACAGTGCCTAAGGTAAATGCATGCTTGGAAAAGCAGTGGTGCATCACTTCTGTGGCCTTTCCATTATGCAGATGCACAGCTAAAATATCTAGAATTTTCCACTAATTAAAATACTAAATTCACCAAGGTTGTTATGTGGGCATTGAGCTCTCCAGAGAATGTTTCTCTGTTTCCCTGTAGTTAGTGGATTTTTCAAACCTTCCTTCTGATGATGACTATAATTATAAAAATTTGAGAAGGAGGAATACTGATGAGTGAAATATTGGAATAGCACTGAGTAACAAGAATTACAGCTTGGTACGGCGTTGGGCAACAGTATTTTTTGGTTTATATTTCTAGCCTTCCTGTTGGTTTGAGAGTTTTATATCCAAGAAATAATTGGTTGTATGTGTCTCTATATAATGCTGGCATGGCTTTTACTGGGACAAATATTAAGATATTTCTGCTTACCTCAAAGGCCATAACAGTTATCAGAGTTTAAAACAGAACCATATGTCTTGCAAAGTAATTTTTTAGGGAAAAAATGTGATTTGAGGAATCAGTCCTGTCCTTGAAAGCAGTATTTTCAAACCAAAGTTCCATGATTGATCAAGTGGACGTTTAAGTAAATCTCGGAATCATAGAATCATATAGGTTAGAAAAGACCTTCAAAATCAGAGTCCAACCACAAATCCAGCACTGCCAAGTTCATCATTAAACCATTTCCCTAAATGACACATCTACATATCTTTAAAATACCTCCAAGGATGCTGATTTTACATGAGCTGTGGTTAGAGAATGTAATTTCTGATGTTACCATTTTGTTTAATTTTTATTTAACTCTTTGCAGGATGATGGTTCATCTCTTCTTGGTACTGTGATGCAGCATTTTCAGGACTAGTTTGTGAGGGATTGGTGTTTAGAGCAAGGCTGAGTTATGAAAAGTCTCTGAGGTGACAGAATGCAAAAACTAGGACATGCCTTCCTTTGGAATGGAGTCTGGAAGCATGGGTATTTGCTTCTTCAGATTTCTGGAAACTCAACTTTTTATAGTCTTAAATATACTTGTCATCCAAATATATTAATTTGAATGTCTGTCCCACTGAGCAGAAGACTACAAGAAATATCTGTAAAGTACTGTACAGTTGGTAGCAGTCAGTGAAGTGGTACAGTAGGTGAATTTCCCTGCTTCTGATTTCACCAGATACAAATGTGTGTCAAAAATATTTACAGTAGTAGGACAGGAACACTAAGAGTTCTGAGGTAGAAATGGCGGCAGAAGAGGTCAGTCTTAATTATCCTTATCTCCTGGTTGGTTTTGGGTTTAGTGAGTACTCTTGGAAGGACTAATGACTAAGAAGCATTAGTGGAGATCAGAAAATGTTTATTCCCCAAAGTTGTGATTGAAACGGTGTTGTATGTTAGAGTACACAGACTGCAATACTATTGACGTTATTTTGTCCTGTTAAAGAAGAACATAGTACACTTACATAAGTTTTAAAACATTTAGTTTTGGATTAGAACCATTCCAGGTTTATGTGGTACAGATGTTGCGTGAGATTATAGCAAGACTGTATATTTAGGTCATTCTTCATTTGGTTTTAAGGGAAGACAAGTAAAATTGTCATAATAGTTCACTGATCAGGACCCAGATTTTATTTGTCTGTCAGTTTGTTAATGATGGTATGAGATGAAGAAGAACAAATAGTTCTTGGGGTTCATTTACCTTGTTTGAAATAACAGCCCGAATCATGTAAGCAAATAAAGTCTGCCAGCCAGTTTATTCAATTTTCTAAAGGAGTTGAACTCTAAAGCCAGAACAGACGGTCTTAAAGGAATGGCTTGGCTTAATAAATTACTGTATCTTAAACTCTTGAATGTCAGTCTTTAGTGATATTTCTGTGATATACTGAACAGATATATTTTGCTAAGCTGTAAATCATATTATTGGCAAAACCACTGCATTTAATTTATTACAACAGTTTTGTAGTCCTTTAAGTGAAAATATCCTGATTTTAACACCACAGAAATTTATGTTGTCTAATAAGTTGATCGTATGTCAGCTTGTCCAAGTATGTGCATATTCAACTGACAATTCAGAGCCAATATTGCGTCTGTAGTCAAAATGTCTGTGAGGTCGGGTGGACAATATTTAAAGGGATGTTAATTCGAGGGGATAAGAAAAAAACCCATATCCTAAACAACCTCATAGGAAACAGAGTTTGAAAATTGAATCTAAGGTAGCTGATGTGATTGTTAGTATGCACTAAATGAGAACGCTGTCATCCAGAGGAAGAGCAGAGGTATACTTGTAACCGGAATTATGACAGAAGCCATCTGACTCCATTCCTGTCATCGGAGGAGAGCATGTAATTAGCATGGCTTTTTCATCTGTTTCTGTCATTGCTAGGAGAGGAAGAGCTCTACTGCGTTAGTGTTGGAAGGACCCTCCGGGTGAATCTGTTTTATTCCTTTACCTTAATCACTCCTATTTTAGTATCATATAGGTGTAAACTGTGTTGGTATTATTTTCTACTAAGTCCTAAATATTTATTGTTTTATATTTGGTCTGGCTAAAAATTGGAATTATGATCAGTCTTGTGGTTTATTAACAAATCTCAAATTTTTAAACTTCATGTCTTTGGTGTGTTAGGTACATTCCTTCACACGTTTATGTACCTTTTACCAGATGCCTCAAGTTTGCCAAGGTGTAGACATTATTTCCACACTTACTCAGTATGATTCACTAATCTTCTTACAAGATTTTTAAAAATTAATGAGTACTGTTTGTACTGTGTAAATAGTGTGGTTTTGCTTTCTTAGATGTCTTTGCATTTTCTAGTTTTAGTGTTCCGTTTATAGTGTCTCAGATAGTTAATGATTATGTTAAAATACTGGAACAGCTGAGATACCAAGCTAGGCAGTAATTGAGAGAGTGTGATTTGTTGACAGCCTGGAATGTTTTTAGCTTGTATGCATTTCAGAATTACTAGCTGTTAATGTTTTTGCAGTACCAGTTATTACTCGAGGTGTCTGTTGGTTGGCAAAATTGAGCCTCCATAGTTTACAAGAAAACACTGTGTACCAATGCACTGGATACTGTAAAAGTTGGTTGTTTGAGTTCCTTTAAATGCTCAAAGTGGTTTATAGTAGGCTGTATGATACCATACTCTGACAAATTGTGTTGTTCTGACTATGGGGTTTTTTGTTTCCTATGCTTGATTTTTTGCTGCAGTTGTTACTTCACTGATGCTTCATTACACACAGCTTTGCAGTTGCTTTGAAATACATAGTATTGATTCTTTTAAGTATCTAAGTTAAAACTGCTAAATTTAGCATAATTGACAGATCAGTGCAAATGCTTCAAAAGCTCTAATTTAAATTGTGGTTCAGACCTGTTTCTCTGAACAGATGCTTTAAATTTGGATGTACTGTAACTTTTGGTACATTGTTACCTTGTTGGTGGTGTCTTCTTATCAAGGCTAGCATATTTAGTAGTTACGTGCTAGATTTTTTTCTCCTGCTGTTCTATTTAACACGGAATTTTAGGTTATGAGGAAATTTCTGTATCTCTTTCTAAGCTGTTTTGTGAGGAGCAACTTTCTGGAACTAGTCGGGAAAGTTAGTAAGCAAAAACAAGAGCCTCCACAAAATTAAGAAAGCTTCCAAGTAGAGCATATTTTGAAGGGGGGAAGGGAGTCACACAAAACCATTTGGTTTAGTACCTTGGGTCGTCATAGGATGGTGTCTCACTTAAGCATCTTGTGAGTTTTAGTACTTATAGTGCTTTCCCAGATATATTTAATTGGTTGTGGAATTTTTTGTTGTATAAGAAAGCTGAACTTGCTCACACTTAGTAAATTATAAATTCCACAAAGCAATGAAAGTGAACTAGTTGTGTTTCTCTGTGAGTGGAAAGTACATTTGAAGTATGTATTGGGATGTGAACTGCATGCTTCACCCATCAGATTGTGTGTAATTCATGACTACTCTTTGCTTAACCCTAGAGATGTTTGCCCTGTGAAGTGAAATCCCCTGGGACTGACTGTAGGTAACTAAAGCAGACATTCAAAGTCAGTGGTAGCCATAAAACAGTAGAGAGATCCTCTTACGAGCAGTGCGAGCGCATTTCGGCATATGGTGGAAGTCTATGATGAAGTTTTGTGTATTTAAAAGTTAAGAAAAAGTTACTCTGCTAGAGGATCCTGTAACTTGGTTTTATTACTCCAGCTTTGTATGCACCTATTGGGAGATACAGATAAGTCCCTCTGAAAGTACAGAAAGCTTGTGAGAATAGTTCTTTTGTGGAAAAAGTAAGTTATTCTCTAGTTTATATCTAGTGTTACTAGAAATAAGCTTGTTCTAGTCAGTGATGTCTCTTAAAATCCTAATGATCCTACTTGTTTGAGGAACTGCTCCTTTAGAAAGAACTCTTCAGTAACTGAAGGGAAGCAGTTTAGAACAGAAAAATCAGGTCTTGCTTGATGTGCCTTGTAGTGAGAAGGCATGCAGTTATAGTCATATGCTCTGACTTCTAGATTTTAGCTTTATATGAAATTTCATAAGACTTTGCTTAATGCCTTTTTTCCTATGCTTCACAAAGTGTGAAGCATAGGAAATAATAATATTATTCCTTATAATCCAATGAATTAGTATGCCTTGATAGAGTGTTTTCCTTCTATGAAATAGTATGTTGAGTATCTCAAGTAAAAGCTTCAGTGAGGGATATTGTAGTAACTGAGACTGAGATAATGAATACGTCAGATGCAGTAAACAAATTGATATATAAATACGTGCTTCTCTTATCACATAGTTTTAAGTGGAGACTTTAACCTTCCCTGTCTTTATTTCCTGCACATAGAGTTCAGCAGAGTCATTTTCAAAGAGGGATTGATTCTAGAGTTCTAATTAATGTGCTTTTTTATTTGTAATATTGTTTACTTCAGCCCGTTCTTCATATTACTAAGGAATTACATTTTTCCATTTGCTCTCTTCTAAAGAAGTGCTCAGGGAGAGTCTACAGGGATTTTACTCACAATGTGTGTTTAAACCAAATGGAAGTATTTGTAACTGGACTTGAGAGCATACCTATTTAATTTTTTCCAATTTGTAATTTTTTAAAAGTATGGAGAAGGAACATATGTCCTTTCCATGATCTAAATGTCAGTTTAAATAATCTGAGAGAGATGCCTACTGTTAAGTCAGGTGAATGACATCAGACACAGGACTCTTGATCTCGGCAACTTGCAGCTGGAAACACTGACTGGGATGGATTTGGGTGATTGTGTAGTTAGTAGAAATGGCTTCCCTTGTCAGGGCACCTCCCGTTTGTGATATTACCTATCTAAAGGTACTGAATGACCACCAGTTCCATGGCTGAAGTTCAGCTAGTGTCTGTGGTTGGAGAGATTCATGAAGACTGGAGAACTGGGATGGCAAGGGGGGGAAAGATTGGGACATCTTGTTAAGGCACATTCACAGCTAAAGGTGCCAGAACTGTTCTTCAGAGTGGAACAGGAGGCCAGAATATCTGCAAGAGCAGCTGTTTTTTAAGAGTTTGTGCAAGTAGAAGGGAGGAACAGAACCAGGCTTTTGAGGGTGTTATAGTGGCTGAATGAGCATCTAATCAGTCTAAGAGGTTAGTCTTGTGGGCAAGCAGGAAAAGGGGTTTGAATGCAGGAAGAGCTTGGAAATTGCTTGAGATCTTGCACTCTGGCCTTCCAAGTATTCTCAGGGAGAGGGGTGCTACAGGAACATTTGGTTCTTGCATTTGACCTGTACTTCAGAAAATAAGTGAATAAACAAATACAAATCTTTGAACATTTTGTAATTCAGCGAGTGTCTTTCGTCTGTTTTTAAACATCCTTTTTTTGTGGTCCCTTTTCTGGCTGATACTGGTATTTAGCATTTCTGCACTCCAGCAGCTTTGCTGAAAGATGTGCCTGGGAGTTGCATGTTTATAGAGTCCAGTTACTAATAAGCTACCTCCCAGTTGTTGCTGATCCAGCTAATGCTGTTTCCGGTGCCTGTTGCCTAGGTGTCATCTAGTTTGTCTCTCTTCAGTCCCAGATTTCAAGTTTTCTGTTGTCTCTGTCATCTGTGCACACTGTAACAAAGCCTCAGTGGTATCACAGTTCCCATGTAAATGACAATCCAGTATACCACAGCTGAGTGATAATGTTACTAACTTCTTTTTAAGTCCACAGTACTAGCTTTCTGAATTTCCTCATTAGTTGTGGAAATGTGGGACAGCACACAGGTCTTTTGCCTTTACACTGCAGATGAATAAGGCTTGGGAGAAGAACTATGCCTTTATCCTCTTCCCTTGGTGAGAAGCAAAGTCTACTTTCTCTCCTGTCAGTTGGAATTGCAAAGCTTGTAGTGGGCTGACCCTGACTGAAGACCAGTCACCCACCAAAGCAACTGCAACTGGACAGAGGAGGGAAGGTATAACAGAGGGTTCGTGGGTTGAGATAAGGTCCTTGAGATAGATCACTCACCAAGTATTGTCATAGGCAAAACAGACTTGAGTTAGAAATATTAATTGAATTCAACAAAATCAGAGCAGGAAAATGAGAAGTAAAAACAGACCTTAAAACACCATCTCCCACCCTTCCCTCTTTCTCAGCTCTACCTGCTCCCTCCTTCCAGTGGCACAGGGAGACAGGGAATGGAGGTTAGGTCAGTTCATCACAGTTCAGCACTGCCACTGTGCAGGGAGAGGAGTCCTTCCCCTGCTCCAGTGTGGGGTCCCTTGCGTGGCAGACAGTTCTCCATGAACTTCTCCAGTGTGATTCCTTCCCATGGGCAGCAGTTCTCTGTGAACTGCTGTATCATGGGCCATTCTTCCTTGGGCTGCAGTCCTTAAATGACAGCCTGCTCCAGCCTGGAATCCCCGCAGGGTCAGAAGTCACAGCAGGAAACCTGCTTCAGTGTGAGCTTCTCTCTCCATGGGTGTGCAGATCCCTGCAAGGAGCCTGCTCCAGCACGGGCCTCCCATGGGGTCACAGCCACCTCTCAGCGTCCACCTGCTCCTGCATGGGTCTCTTCCACAGGTGCAGGTGGATCCCTGCATCCCTGTGGATCTCCATGGGCTACAGGGGCACAGCTGCCTCATCATGGGCTGCACCACAGGCTGCAGTGGAATCTCATGGGTGCCTGGAGCACCTCCTCCCGCTCCTCTTCCACTGACCTTGGTGTGTTCAGAGTTCTTCGTTTCACATATTCTCACTCTACTCTTCCCTGGCTGCAGTTATATTTGCACAGTAACTTTTTTGTTCCACTTGAGTGTGTTATCACAGAGGCCTTACGACCATTTCTGAGGGACCGGGTCTTGCCCTAGTGGCACATTTGCTTTGGAGCTGGCTGGTATTGGCTCTGCTGGACATGGTGGAAGCTTCCAGCAGCTTCTCATAGAAGCCCCCCTGCTACCAAAACTTGGCCATGCAAACCCAGTATAGGTGCCTTTAGGGTCCATGAGGAGTTTTCCTGGAATAAGAGATCTGTTTTCTAACTGTGCAGATTAGGAGGCGCAGCAGTGTAGCTGTCCTATGCAGTGATGACTCCCTTCAAGTCAGATCTGCCCAGAGAGTAAAGTTAAGGTCATGGCTGAGGAGTTGAGGGACACCCCACATGCCTAACAGAAAGTTCTGGTAGTGCTTGATAGTGACTTTTTTGGAATAAATGTTTTGAAATATTAAGCTGCACATCAGTCTTAAAATGTTAAGTAAAAGCATGGAAGCCAGTAATACATATGTGAGAATTAAGCAAGTAGGTCTGTGTTTGCCTTTCACCAGTTTTCTGAAGCTGTCTTTGTGGCTTTACAAAGGACGTGGATCGGAAGTCTGAGATAGTGGTTTAATGTGTTGGTCATGAAGGAATTCAGCATGAAATGCAAAAGCTTTCAGAAATTATTGATGATGAAAATAAAGCTGAATTTAAATTTTTAATCTGAGATCTTGCTTACTGACCATACTGTGCTTTCAGGAGCTAATAAAGTGCTCAAAGCACCTAATTTGAAATAAACATGCACAGTTTTCTCAGGCGTGTGTGTTGCTCAACGAAAATGATCACATCAAACAATTTTTTTTTCAAGGGAGATGAGTTACTGTGATGGGAAAGAGGTCTGAACTAGCTTTAAACTTGAATTGTTGAATGTGGTATATAAATTACTGCCATGAACATAAGGATTATGGTGTTAGATTCTTACTAAGCAACTCCTTCTTGCCTGTACGGAAATACTGCGTACTTTGATGTATTTTTTGAAGTGTTTTGATGGTATTCTAATTTATTTAGACATAAATTTGTTATATGTTTGTTTTGAAATTTATGGGGTTCCATTGTCCTGGGTGTGCTTTTCTCCCTATATATGGAAATCTGCTCTTAAACAGGAAGGATGTGTACTTAGATTAGCAATATAGTTCGTTATATAAAGGCAGATAAATAGGAATTTGAACGTGTAGGCATTACGTCTGACATTGATCTTGTACTTGTCACCGTGCTGTGTCACATTTTTTGCTATTTAAAAATTCAGTGCCTCCCTTAAAAAAGGATGTAGGAGCAAGTGCTGAATTTTGTTATCAGGTTGGCTTTTAATAGAATGAAATGTATGTATAATGAAAGGGGTTTTTTTTGCCCTTTATTTTACAGCTGAATTAATGCATTGAAGTCTAATGTACCTGTTTCACTCTTCCAGCTACATTCCCTAAAAAGGAAAGCTATAGCTATTGGAGCCATAGGACCTTTTAGAAGCACTATAGAGTAAAGTATCACCTGTTGTAGAATGATCCATGACTGTTTAAAAAAACCCAAAACACTAATTTTTGACACCTATACAGTTTGTTTTGCTTTG
This sequence comes from Pardalotus punctatus, assembly GCA_013400915.1. Taxonomy (NCBI): domain Eukaryota; kingdom Metazoa; phylum Chordata; class Aves; order Passeriformes; family Pardalotidae; genus Pardalotus; species Pardalotus punctatus. Next base: position 559,039 of record VZTX01017212.1, read on the forward strand.
AGAGGCCAAAGGCTGACAGAAATGCCGTCTGTACTGCTGCCTTTAGCCACACCAAGCCTAACCAGGTACCTTCTGGGGACTGAGCCAGCTAAAATATTTTGAGTGAAGACACAAATCTCTTGAGAAATCACATTGCCTTGGTGTCCTAACACTGATAATAGCAGAATCCGTCTGAAAGTTGCCATGTAATGTCAGTGCTGAGCTTCTGACTGCTTCTGCAGATGATCCAGAAAGAAAAAGCTAGTACTCACCTGGATAACAATCAGTGTGAAGTATAAACAGTGTAAGAATTTGCAAGTGTGCTGTCTTCACAGTATCTGCTTTATTACAAATAAGCCTTTGCTCTTCCATTTTGTAATCTATATCAGCTTGAAAGTACTCCCTAGTTTTAGAAAGTTACGTATGTATCTACCATCAACAAAAGATGAGAAATGGAAAACTCTGATGCTGTGAAATATTCCAGACTTCCTTTATATTTCTTTCCCAGAACTGAACCTCTTCTAGAGATACCCTCTTCGTTTCTCAAATAGCCAAAACAGAGCAAAGCCAGTGCCCTTAAACTGTGACTTACTATTATTATTTATTAGACAGTTACCAGTAAGGAATTGTAAGGGATGTAGTCTGCCTTCATCAATGCACAAGTGTAACAATGCTTTTCATGTGCATTGAAAAGAAGCTACATCCAAAAGAATACAACTGCCTGTCAAGTTTGGTAAATGGTATTAACATAAGAAAATAGTATATTTTTTCACTTAGCTCTTCTTCCAAAGCATTCTTCCTTTCTTCAAAAAATTCTTTTCGTTCAGTCATACACAGGTTGAATCTCAGTGTCCCAACAAATGGCTGTTGTTTCTTTCCCTAGCTGGCTGTTAATTCACATGTGATCTCTCTTTATAAAACGCACATACGTACCAGGTGGTGACTTGCTGGGACTGGGCTTTCTTCTTAAAAATAGGCTTATTCCAAAAGCATACTATAAACCTAACTTACATCTGAACTTACTGTGCTCCATGTGATATGGTTGGAAGCAAAAATTCAATAAATATTTTTATTTTAAAATATTCTTTGCCTAGTCTCCTAACAGCTCTTTTTTAACTGAGGTTTAATTATTAAGATAGACTAATATTGACAGTATTCTGTAAGTATCTTGAGGAAGGTAGAAGCTGAAGCACAGAAAATAAGTAGCAATTTCATGGTTGTGCATGGATAGAGTTTGTTACAGGACATTTCTGGTGCTATACTGATTCTCTGTGAGTGAAGTAGGGAGTCTTGGTTTGGCATAATTTAAGGCTGTCAGTGTGGGAAAGAAGAGGCTTATTAAAGGGATGCGAGGCAACAGGAGCATGACTTACTGATCTGAACTTTTCTTCAGAGAAGTCTCAATTCTCAGTGTAGGCGGATTAGTCTGGCCCTCAGAGGGAAGATAGAGAATGAAGAGTCGTCCTAAATTATTTAAATGCAAACAGCATCCTTCTGGGAAATCCCAGTTGCCCAGTTTTTGTTGCGGAACAGGAAGTAGGCTACTTTCAGAGCGGTGTCTGTTCTACTTTATTTGAAACTCCAGTTCCTATCCTTGTCTGGTTTTACAAATGTTACTACCAACTGATTTCCTCGCATCTGCTCATTAGAAACACAGTCTATTGTATAATGCAGCTGTTGTTTAAGTGAGTGGACGCAGAGTGCTTTAAGAGGCTTAGTGATGATCTGCTGCTGCCACTTAAAGAGCTCTTTCAGACCAGATACGTTTTACTGGAAGCAGAAGTAGAACATTTTTTATTGTGGATTACTGTATTCTATGTGGAATCTCTGACACTTAGTAACAAATTTACAGTGAAACCTCTGCGTTGGAATACAAGTAGAAATGTAAGGGTTTTTTCTTGACATTTTTATTAACTGGATTTTTGGTACTGTTACTCTTTTGCCGAATGTAAAAAAGTCCAGCGTGTGTGAAGTTGTGGGGAGTGTGCAGATGTGCCCAGCTGAGTGATCCACAGGAAGTGAAACTCAAATTGATAGTTACATTGCCAGGTAACAGTGAATATGCTCAAATTAAACAACTGAAGTGGCTTTTGGAGCATGAGGTTGTGAACTGGATGGACAAAGGAGGGGACAATTATTATGTAACTTGACCTTCTGTCATCTGGTGTTTATCGGAATGATTCTTGGCAGGGATTCCCACAGAGAGTCAAAAATTTTTTATATTATCCCATATATTTAATAAGTTATTTTAGGAAGCTGGAGTGCAGAAAGAAAAAGTTGTATAAAACTATTCTCAGGAAGTTAATGGCTCATGTAAACAAGCAGTGAGAATGTTTTTTGATCAAGAAAAACATAGATCAGAAGAGCTTGTATCAAAGAGACAAGGTGTACTAGGTGTAGGGATAGCATACTGGGAGGTAATTATAAATATGAATGTAAGGGTAAATTGTGATAAGGATTTTGGAAATACCAGTTAGATGGCATTCTCTTCTCTTCTCTAAGGTGTTCATCCCTCCTACTATGTTTAAGGTTTAAGCCTCCCTTCCTATTTGTACCTTAGGCTCTAGGACAGGCTTCCAGTGACAATGTGTGTGTGTGTGTGTGTTCACATTCACTTGTGGCTACCTGCTTTTTCCTCTCAGGGGAACTGGTGGTTTGGTAAGGTTTTTCAGAGCACTGCAGTGTGAGGCTCTTCATGTTTCCTTGGTGCACATCCCAGGGGCACAAGTTTCTTTGAACCTCCTTTCCTAGTTCTGCTGGTGGGAGATTAACATGTTGGTGAACCTGGGAACAGGAGTATTGGAAATGGGCATCCTCATGCTGGCCATGTTGAAGCTGAGGGAGATGGTATGGTTCCAAGTATGGCTGTGTTTCAGTGAAAGGAGGAAGCTTGTTTCTCTGTCATTTGTCTCCATAGGCCTTTTTCATTAAGTAGGTAACATTAAGGGGAAGTGAGTGGGCCAGTTCACACTTCTGTAAATGTAACTGTTTCAGCTACCTAACTTCTTGGAAATCTCTTCGCTCTTCTGAATTGCAGTGAAATTACATCTAAAACATGAAGGTTCAGAGTGCAGTGAGACACCAGATTTGTGTTAATTTGACCCCGAGATAAACATGTATCATGAATTTTATAGATGTTTCCAATTCCTTGCAAAGCACTGTGACAGAAATTATGGTTTTGTTGCCCAGGACTACATGGATGTGGTTGACAGACAGTCAGACGGGAATATCTGTGCATATTTAAGAAGAAAGCTGGATGTAGTTCAAATTTCATGTTACATAAAAGAATGAGAGAAAGATTCTTGAATGCTTAGAGCTACTGTAATAAAATTTGGGATTTTGTGACCCATAAAATGTGATACTTTTTCTTACTGACTACTGAGAGTAGGCACAGAAAGTGCATTTGGGGTCATACAAACAAGCCTTCATTTGTAAACTATGGCATCTATGAGTAATTGTGATCCTTTAGTTTCTGTGACAAGTAGTTGCTTTGTAAAAAGCCAAAACTAAAATCCATATAGCAAATTACTTCTGTGTCTACTTTAATACATTTAAAGTTTTCCAAGGGTAATTTGTATGTCTCTGGGATGTAGTTTGATAGGAGGGAAATTGCATAGTTAAGTGTTTTGAAACAGACTTTGTTGTGTTCTCTTTGATCAGTGTTACATATATACTATGGCTGTCTTGAGGTTGTGCTGTATTCTTCTGAATTGCAGCTGCATAAACTGTCTAGCTAGTCAAATGCTTATCTAGCTCTACAGAAAGGATTTTATTTTTCTTTATTTTGCAATTGCAGAATCATAGTACTATCCAACTCTCACATTTGTAGTCCCTGATAATAAAAGATTGTGTTTATCTTGTCTAACTGCTGGGAACCTCCATGGAAAGAGGCTGCAGTACCCTCCAGTCCTGTGCAATATGAGAAATAGTAGTATGGCTGTCAGAAGTGCACTTGTTTCCAGTACATATAGTAGGTGGTAATGTTGACTGTCCTTTTCTTAAAATTACTGTATTAAAACTGATTTAATGTAAGCTATCCTGCCTCTGTTAGTACCTCCAGGACAGTGTAAATCAGGGTTTTCCAAATGCTTCATGAAAAGGTCAAGCCTTTCTGTTTGGTGTTCAGAACTCTGCACTTTGTTCGCAGTGACTTGTAGAGAGAGGGAAGGTGAAACACGAGGAGATAGTTGTTAGCACAGGATAGCTGTATGTCAAAGTTCTGTTTCACTTGGTTTTAGTCTCCTGTTGTTCTGCTGTGTTTCTTTGGGACTGATAGCTTTAGCACTTAATAGCATTACTTAAGCCTAGCCATTCTTTCCTTTGTGCTTCCCACCACCTGGGTAGTTCTGTCCATGGGAAACACAAAGCCATTGTGTTTACTTTCTTCAACCCCACCTGTGTGCTCTGTTTTCTGTAAAGCACTGCCATTTGATTATGTTTTGGAATGTGGTGGGCTGGGATTTCCAGTTGTTTTTTGTATAGTTATTGTCTTTTCCTTTGTCTGATAGAAATATCATATCCTGTATCATATCCAGGTTTTACAAAGCAGTGAGTTCTGTGGAGCAAGAGTTGTTTTTCTTGTTTGTACAGTTCCTGACACAGTAAAGGTATAATAATGCGAAAAGCTTATTTGTGCTGGTATGGGAAAAAAGCAATGCAGCGGTATGTTACTGTATCATGAGCCAAGTAAAGAAGACTCTAAACTTACCACAAATTTATTTTGAAAATTTATTTCTAAGATACTCCATGGTGTTTGTAATAAAACAGGTGTACTCATGCTAATGTGTGAGGTACAGCACTAGCATTACTCTTGCAGGACAAGAATCACAGGATTTATAGCGGGTAACATGGAAGGGAAAAAAAAATCTCCTTTTCAAAGAGAGAGAGAGAATTTGGGTCTTAGCAATATTCACCTATTTGTCTATTGGTTTTTAAATTATATAAGTACATATAAGTACATGACTGCTTCTAGACTTTTAAAAAAAATCCATGGGGCTCTCTGAAGTTTCCTATTTAGAATCAATTACTTGAATCAGTGCAGTAGCTGTAATGGAGTTTTCTCAAAGAAAATATAGATCTTCCATAAAACACTGGAGAGAAAATAAACTTTACTGAATTATGAATTTTATGGATATTTACCTTATCATTTGTTTGCTTTGATGAACCAAATCTATTTGAACAAAAGAATGTGAAAATATCAAGGTTGCCATGCACAGAATTCTGTCATGGGTGCTTAGTTGTACCCATGCAAGTACATGTGCACACATGTTAATATCATGAGTATGCATTAGCAATTTCAAGATCTGATTCTTATTTAAAGAAGTTACTAATCTGAGTAAAATCAGTTTCATGTCTTGCAGGAAATTTTTCTTCTATTAATGTCTATCTTTTTTGACTTGTACTGATTCACAGTGCATTTTGAGGAATGCAGTATGTTACGACCAGCAAGTTATAGCAAGTTAATCTCTTATTCATCCTAGGTCCTGAGGATATTTAATAAACTGCCTAGTTTAGGAAGTTCTAGAAAATATGTGTAGCTAATTAATAGCCTTTCCTATCATAACAATTCAAGCTTACAATAGGAAGAAGAACTGTGTCAATTCAGTGTCTTTTCAGTGGTGAGAATGGAAGCATCTTCATGTGGTTGTGGTTCTCTTGGAATTTGGTGACGTCTTCACTTCTGTGTGGTGTAACTAGATCAAATGGCTCATAATAAATAATGAAATTAATTTTTTACAAGGTTGTTTGCATGAGATTAACAGAAAGCATTGTTTCACAGATGTTGAAGGGACAGGCAAAAAAGGTGTGTTGCCTTAGGAGCTCTTCCTTTGGCTGTGCTTTTCACTGTGTTGCAATCCTTGTGAATGTGTGCAGCATTACACTATGCAAGGTTACTTCTACACTTTAATAAGTTCAGTGAAGCATTAACAAGGGATGGAGACTGTGTCTGGTGTTACTGGAAGGTAGCTGGGCAGACAGCATGACATTTGGTGTAAGTTCAGTTTCAGTGTGAATAGGTGCGTGGGGTCTAAAAACTCCAGTTACCAGACTGTGCATAAACAAGTCTGCACAAGTCTTTGCAAGGTCTGTAGCTTCTGTGAACTTTTTTTGTGCATTAAAGGAAACAAGTTTTCTTGGGAGCTCTACAGTGCTTTTAAATTCTATCAGAAAGAAAGCAAAACACATTAAAGAGTATAAAAAGTTGTCAAAATCAAAGTTTTATTTCTAGTAATAAGTAGGAAGAAGGAAAGAAAACAGTTTTATCTTTCAAATGAGGATATTTTTCCTAGATGCAATAAACATGCAAGGCTTTTATGATTTTTGTATTTGATATATGTGCAAAATGTGCTGTAAATATACTGTTGTTTCACCGCCCTTCCCAGTAAACTGCTTGCTTTCAAGTCACTTATGTCACTACAGTGAATACAGTTGGGAAGTGTTGCAGTTAATTCTAATTTATTATTGTTACCTTCATAAAGGTAGAGTTGAAGCTCAGCAGCTCTGTAGCACTGACCTCCATTATTCCCTGGTTTGCTCAGGGCAGTGATCCAAAAAGACTATAGGAGATTTGGAAATTACGGTTTGATTTCTCAGTCCCCTACTTCTGCTTCAGTTGGAACTGTCAAATTCCCTCCTTGATGTGTGTCTGGATTGTGACGTCTTAGCCCTTCTGTTGAATAAAGACTTAAAATAAATTGATTTCGTAACTTTATTAATCCAGTGATCTTTCTGGATTTTGAAACCATTATTCTCTGAATGTATCTTAGGCTTTTTTTTTTTTTTGGTACATGAGATGTAGGCTCAATAATAAAGGTGCAGCAGTAGAGCAGTGTCTTCCTTCTTTTCAAAACCCTCATGATTGTCTCCGACCCTCCAGTATCAAGTACTCCTACACAAATTCAGTCTTTTTTGGAAAAAAAAAATCAGTTGTAAATCTGAGTCATACTGTAATCTGGAACCAGAAGCATGGATGTTTTGTGGGTCCCTGGTAGAGATTCATGGGGTAATAGCAGATTATATTTTCATTTCTGCAAGATTATAATAAGTTTATGATGGTTGTAGTTGTTATTTATGAATAATGATTTGATTTCTTCTGTAAAAACTTTTTCAAGATGGTCTGGACCCAAATTTTGAGAGGAAAAGAGGATAGCCAGCAGCAGTATATTTTAAGAATATATGATGTGATAAAGCCCTGCTCTTACCATTACTTGTAATAGAGTCATGAAATCTTCTGGTTGTTTGTTGATGTTACGGGTTTTTGATTTTAAATTTTAAAATATAATATACCAGCTCTCTGTAGACTGTTTTGTGCTAACATTTGTTCCTGTACTGACAAAGAATTAAGATGAGAAATAATTTACCATGATGAAAAAAAACATTTTTTTTTACTGCAGCACTGATTTAAAGAAACCAGTAGATAAAAGTACAAAGCATGTGAAAAGTATGAATCAAATCTGCAGTGCTCTTCCCCCTACTGTATAAGCACTGTGCAGCCCACACACCAAAATTTTCCCCTAGTCTGGCACTTCTCAAATGTGACGTAGTTTGAGATTCTGAAATGGGATTTCAGAAAAGAATAGTTACTGCAGTTGAACATGTACAAATGGTCTGAGCAGTCCTTTCTTAAAATAATTGCATTTTAATACTTTAAACACAGCTGTTTAAAATAGCTAGAAACTTAGGGTTTTTCTAGTTTTTTAGGTAATATAGCAGTGAAAGTTTCGAAATAGAAGGGCAGATTGTTAGGTTCAGATTAATGATAGGGTCTAATCAGTTAAGAATAGGCTTCTAAGCCTTATAAAGGACATAGCTCATTTAAGGATGGATTGGCAGATATAGTCACTCCTGTTTCCCCTGCTAGTTTCTGATCTCCCTTTTCCTCTGATTTCATCAGTTTTTTTTTAGTTGAGATTTAGCTGTAATTTAGGAGAGTGTATTCAGTGTTTGAATTGTTTAATTTGGTTTAGTAATTTTTTTTTTTTTTCCTGCTCACTAGTGTGAAATGCTGCATTAGATTACTACCTGAGAACATGTACAACTTGCGGTCAATGGTCAGTCAGGTAACCTGCTTTATACCTGGCTGGGCAGAAGTATAGGGTGTGACGTGAATAGAACTACTTATGTGCTTAAAATCAAGAATCTTGTTGAAGCTGAGCCAGTGCCTCTGCTAGTTTTCCAATTTCCACTGCATGCTGCCAAGTATATTAGAGCTGTCTATAAATAGTTTGTGGAATTTTTGAGTGAGAATAAAAAATGTCAGGTTCTTTTCTGTCCCTGCCTTTTAAAACAACTGTGGTTTTTTTGTTCTGAAACTTTCATACAAAATTCCTTCTCTTAATTTAGTTTAGCTGCTACTTTAAAATTTTGTATTTTAATGATAGTCTCAGGATAAAACGAAGAGTGGAAAGTGACTGGAAGCCACACCTATGGAGCAGGAATGTAAATCAGTTGTAGACTGCAGCATCTTCCAAGTGTTTGCTTGATGTGTCCTGATGGTGCTGTGGGCTCTGTTTTAATACTCCAGCATCATCTGGCTGGCAGCATCTACATCAAGTTTGTATTATGCTAACATCTCAGATTATATGGAATTTTATACATTTTCTTAATTTGTGTTGCAACAGCATTGACAATTGTTGTAATATTAGTGAATAATGTACGCACTGCCTAATGAATCCAGAAGCAGAACTTGTGTTGCTTACACTTGAGTTGCTGTGGAGGCTGAGTGTGTTCCTGATGCTCAGGTGAAGCCTCCCTGGCAGCCCTGGAGCTGTGGTGAACAGAGGACACGCTTGGGGTGTTGTGTAGCTGGGAGTGTCTGTGTTGGTACATCCCACATCCTGGCAAGAGGGGATTTGTGGAGCAAAACGAGTTAATGCTGAAGACATAGGTTTGTGCTGTATATGTTTCTAAAGGGCTTTCCTTGGACTAGCTCTAGTGTGGCCCAGAAAATTCAGTACTCATTACAAGTAGGAGCATATAAACAAAAAGAAATCCGGTTTACTGGTTCTGAGGCCATAGTGTTATGTGAATGAAGGCACAGGAAGTGGAGCAGATCAGGAGATTCAGAAACATGCCTCTTACCTGAAATAAAATATTAATGTAGACAAATTGCAAGTTCACGTCATAAAGTATCAGGAATAAAGGATGTATTGTGTTTTGGTAGAGAAGCTAATAGATTTGTAATGACCTGATCCAGAGATTTTTAATTTAGTATTTATCAAGATTATATGGCCTATGCTATCAAAAGACCATCTACTTCACCTGCTGTGGACAGGGAACCTTCTACTAGACCAGATTGCTCCAACCCCCATCCAACCTGAACACTTCAGGGACAGGGCATTTCTATGGGGAGAAGACTTCTCTGTTTCTCACCACCCTCACAGTAAAGAATTTTTTCCTGGTATCCAGACTAAACCTGCTGTCTTTCAGTTTAGTCATTACCCCTTGTCCTGTCACTGCTTGTCCTCTCCAGCTCTCTTATAGGCCTTCTTTAGGCACTGAAAAGCTGCAGTAAAGTCACCCTGGAGCTTTCTCCTCTCCAGGCTAAATAACCACAGCTCTCAGCCTTTCCTCGTGGGAAAGGTGCTCCAACCCTCTGATCACGCTTGTGGTTCTACTTAGAGCAATAAAGGTATGTGTGATATTCATTCAAGTACTGAATAACTTTTGAGTGTAGGCTTTGTACAGCAAGTGCAGATTTGGAAGCTTCATGACTGTTTTATTCACCAATAAATTAATAAATACCTGTTTTTCAAAAGTGTTATGCAACTTCATGTTATTTGAAGTCTCTCTGAGAGAGAGTATAAGAATGAGAGAATGATTAAAGGAAAACGATGTTAGAGAAGTTTTTAGTATACAATGCAGACTTTCAGCAGCACCATATCCGTTATTTTATACCCAGGAATAATTGTCTAAGCACAAAATGGATACTGGTTGTTGTAAAAAGTAAAAAAAAAAAAATCTAAAACCTACATAAAATTACTCCATTGCAGAATTGATTTAGTTTTTGTCTTACTAAATAAAGCTACAGTTGGTCTAAAATAAAAATGGTGCCTTATAAAATAACAGCTTTGAGTATCGTAAACAAATTCTGTGCTTTATCTGGTTTTACAGTGAAATTTTGTGGTGTTATTTCTAGCTTTTGTTTCATTAAACATTTAAATAAACCACTATTTCAGTATCGTTTCATCTGTTAGTCATTTTTATTCTTTCCTTAATTAAAGAAATTACTTATACCATTGTAGTGTTTGAGTATACAACACTTTCTTATTTTCCTGTGAACATTCGCTTTCAGTGTTTGAAATTTTACTTATATTAACTGTATCCTCTTTGTAGCAGATGTTCTTCTGTTACTGGAATTTGGAATGAAGGTTGTCACTGTTGCTCTGCTTGCCTTTAGCAGAGAATTCTGACTGATGTCTGCACAGCAGTAAGGCTTTCTCTCCATGGTTTTCTGTATTGCATGTGTGATTTTATATTAAAATAAATGGTTGTTTAATCCATCCCTCACATAGAGGATACTTTGCATCTTGCTGCACATCTTAAATCTGGTTTACAAATGATCACCTGAAATTCTGGTGACTCCAGTACCTAACCCTAAGAAAATAAGGAAATAAACCTGCACTTAACTAGTTAATGCCAAACTTGATTTAAAAATAACTTATACAAAATTTGTAGTAAGTCTTCCAAAAATTCTGCAGCTACACTGGAAACTATTGATTAGTTAATGCCTAAAAGTCAGTACCATCCTTTCTCATGATGCTTTTTTAATTGCCGTTTGTTACAAATTGCATGTTGCTCTGTGTCAAGGAAGTAAGCAGCAGTTGGGTGTAGGACAAAAGCACACGGTCAAAGTGCAATACATTATGTAAAAAAAGACATTAAAGACAGGAAAATACACGATTGCTATGGTTTGTGAATCTTATTCCAAGTAGTTGATTCAAATACATAATTGGTGCACAAACTAACTTTATTTCATGTGTATCTCTAATCAAAGGGATATAGTGATTGTAAACTAAGGCATCAGAAGGCAGAAAATAGTAAAATGGTGGCACCTGTAAAGGCTCTGACTGATTTTTTAGAAATTTGGTAATGATACTGCTGCTTTGCTTTTTTACTGGATATAGAGATATTACAAATGGTTGCCTGGCTTCAGTGGACTGTGTGTTCTGAGCTCTGCTGCACCTTAATTTGAAGCATTCCCTGTAGCAATAACTCCCTATTTCATAGACTGTTCTGGGAGGGTGAGTTTCAAACTATTAGACTCCACTTTTTTTTTTTTTCTTTTGCTCCACTGTTTGCTTCACTTTCAGTGCCTTCTCTCTTGTTATTTGAAGCACACATGCAGCTCTTCCTGTCTTCTGAGGAAGGCAACATTAGAATTTCTGTAGTACGATTTAGCAGTGGTTGGGGAACACATGTTGCGCAGAACAGAAACTACAGGAGAAACCATACCCTTAGAGACTGGGTTATAAATGAGGAAAAAACAAGTCTAGTCCTTTTCATACAGTCATGTTGATCAGAGATTACAGAAAGTGTTTCTTTCAGTTGGTACTCTCAGTATACTGAGTATTGATCCTTCTGCAGTACAGGGGAGCTTGGCAGCAGTATGGCCATATACCTATGCATGTGTAGCTCTTGGCTGCGGTGACAGCATTAAATTACTGCAGCTAATGCATTCAATTGTAAATGCACATTAGTTTAACAAATATAAGGAAAGTGTTCAAGAGATGGTGTGATAAATAATGAGTCAAATGACTGAGGAGGCTGCTTTTTTTTTCTTTGGCTCATTAACTGCGTGTGACCCACAAGTAAATAATTCAATACAGTATTTTGGGTTACATACTGAATTCATGTTTTATCGGAGATTGATTTGTGTTGGAAAGAACCTTTATAGATCATATAGTTTATCTGAAGAAGAGTAGTAGTACTTGTTTTTCTGTTGGTCTCCCACATGCCCTGCTCTGAGCTGTAACATCATAACCGTGGATTAACCACAGACGTGGTAGGCAGACAGGCAGTGGCCTCTGCACTTTTCTCCCACAGCCTTGGCAGAGGAGGCTGGCCATGGTTCAGCAGGACACAGCCTCTTCAGTGGGAGCTGGTCTCTGCACAACCATGCCTAGGTGTTTGCAGGAAGTGGGCCCCTGGCTGGGACTGTCACAAAATGTGCTATCAAAAAGGGTCATTTCAAAGAAGCCTGATGGATATTACAGAGGCATCATGGATTTTTCCAGCTCCCATATCTGTAGGTGAAAAAGGGTATTTATATATTTGAACTCAGCAGTCAAAGTACCATTGCTAAGTGGCTTTTTAGTGAGGTGATACGGAAGGCAGCACCAATTCATTCATGAAGGCATATAGTAACCTTATTTTGGTCAGTTAGAAGCAAAACTTGGTGAAGAATAATGCAAGGTAACTTCAGGTGACAAGAGGCAGCTTTGTAAGGTACAGGGTGGAAAGGACTTTTGGGAGTACAATGAAGAACGGAAGTTTGGCCATGAAATACTTTGTCTAAAGTAAAGCAAGTTGAACATGTATCACCATAAAGGGTGTTTAGAAACACATTATATACAGGAACTGTTGTTGATCTCTTGTCCCTGATAATTGTGGTTCAAGAAAAAATATCCTGTCGAGTCTGCTTATGTAGCATTCATTATGCACCACAGTACTTTTTAACCTAAGGTACTTTAAAAAAAGCTCTCTCTTCATAGTCATTCAGTTACAGCACTTCTTCAATTTATACAGTTCTATTTATAGGGGTTGTAATTTGGCTGTTAAGGATAATAGCTCAGGCTTAATCTTGATACAGAAGAATTTCACTTCAGTGGAGATAGGTGTGCATGATTTTTCTTTGTGGACAGTAACTACTTAGGGTAACAGCAGAAATAAAGGTGACTTAAATGGCCTTTGCCACTGTGATTTTCTTTTTCTGTTAATTTTTCATTTCATCACTCAATTTTTCTGTAAAACACAATCTGGATTTAACTTAGTCTCAAGGTACCTGATGTTCTTTCAAACTGAAGTTACAGAATTTGATTTTACAATCACAGTGGATGAAGTTGCATGTACAACATCTTTGTGTGTGCTTTTGCAGTATTTATTACTTCACTGTATTAGATTAGTATTACTAATTTTAGTCAAATTGAAATCAAAATGGCTTAATTGCTCTTTCAAATATATATCAGTATTTAGATAAACTTGTTCTTTGTCTGAAGCCTTCAAATTCATATACAGATATATATTTATATATATATCTGGAATGCAGAAGATTGTCTTGTTTAATCTGAGTATTTCGACTAAGGGACAGTTAATTATGGGAGGGCCAGAGGTGAGCGGGGGTCTGGCTGTGTTTTTTGGAAATGCATGAATTTGAATAAAAATCAAAGGAGTAGCTCATATCACAACTGTAGGCTTTTATACTCAGGAAAAAAAAAAAGACATAATCCTTTGATATTCATCCCATTTTGAGAGAGCTGTGCTGCACGGGCTGTGGGGAAGGACGGATGTAGGGGTGTAACGTCCTAAAATGAAGGCTGCTGCATTGTGTTTAGCCTCCACAATGAGGCTCAGCATCACTGCTGCTATCTGGGTTTCAAATACATAGAACTTGGCAGCTGATTTTTCCAAACATCATGTTTTTCAAGTGCGAAAGCATTCTTTTCCTCTGCTTGTTAGCTGAAGTGTTTGCTGCTGCCACATTTTCCTTGTTGCCAGCCTCACTCCTGTGGCCTGTATTTAATCTCCTATCTGTGATGAAACACAGAAGTAGTTAGTGAGTCAAATACCTTCCAAGGCTATGGGTTTTATCTTTGGCCTAGTTCTGTTCACCTCTCCAGACTGCATATTAGACTCTTGGACCAGGATGTTGGGAATTGTTGTGACAGTGTTGGGATTTTCAGGGTGGGTTATGGGATGTTTACCATAGTTTCATATAGATTCGTAGGGGAGAAATTCCCCAACTGCTGGAAAACCTGAAGGCAGACCTAGTGTCATCTTACCTGCTTCTGTGGTCGGTCAGCTATGAGACATGAATCAAAAGGAATTAATTCAAGTGTCGGTGGAACTACTTGTCTGTCTCTGCCTGTTCCTTAGACGAGGTAGCATTGCAGCCCAGAGGATTTGAGTGGAATAGAAAAAATTGGTGGAGGTCAAAAGGACTGGCTTTGTGCTGTGAAAGTAAAATAAAATTTTATGGATACATCTATCAGAATCAGTGAACAACTTTGACTATAACCATTCTTTCTCTGAACATGAGAGATTTTTTTAATTTGTTGTAGACAGAAAGGCATCTCAAAAGTTGGAGGTTGTTCCATGCTTTAAAACATTCTGTTAAAGAGTCCAACTCATTTAGTAACCAGTTGAGTGAGTTTTTTTATATGCAGTCAAGCAATCTTTAGAGATATTACCATGAATGATAGCAACAAACTCATGTGCACTTCAGTAGGAAGCCATTAAAAGTACTTTCCATACTTTTGTTTAACCTATAGGTTACCAGTAGTTTAAAATCTCATGTTCTATTTGCCAATTTGTTTTGTTTTGTTTGGAAAAAGCATATTAAATGCTTGACTTTATCTCAGCCCTTGTCCATTTGAATTTTTTAACTTGCATGTGGTTGCTGACCATATCCTAAGCTGTAGGGCTAAAGCTGACTTACATTTCTGTTTTGCATTTGTACTTTTTATAAAAAGGATGTGAAGAAGATGGGTATAGTCCTGGTTACACAAGTGATTTCTTTTAAGAAGTCACCAGAAAAAAAAATTATGGAAGATGTTGGTTTTAAAAAAGCAATCTTGATTTCTCCCAGGCAGAACCGCAAGGCAGGAGCTTCTTGGGGTGTATCTTCCAATACTGTGCTGTCACACTTAGTGCTGAGTTTTGTTAGGGGGACATGTTTCTGTTTAAAACTTCAGGTTGAAATGGGAATAAGAAGTAAATATTTCTTTATCACATAAAGACATAAAAACTTGCTGGTGATCTAGGAATTTTTTTTTTTTACATTTTCATGTTCTGCTGTGTTAAATAGACTAGCAGGAATTTCAAAGATAATTATGTTCCCATATCTTAATGGAAATTACTGATCTGTTGTCTGATAGATTGATATTCCAGTAGGCTAGCTTTATATGGAATCATGTGATTATTTGTTGAAATCATATAAGGGTCATTTCCTAAAAATTTCATAAAGGTGTCAGCAGTTAGTAACATTTAAATGGCATCTGGACATGCTCTTAGTTCAATGACAGTTTTCAGTAAAAGAGGAAGTAATAATCAGAGATTTCTCATCTTTAATATAATGGAAGTTTACTGGGAATTAATTTTAAGAAAAAAGGCCTTGTTTTAATACTGTAGTACTTGGATCTGAATTTAGGCTTCATCATCACGCATTAGTGTCATTTCTGATTAATCACTGAAGTTAGTTTGGCAATAAATGTGACATCAGTTCATCTCAAGAGATTAATTATTAGATCATGAAGCATATTTAGATGGAAAATATTCAGGTGTTCTCTCTTTAGATATTTGCTTAAGTTTTCTTAACCCATTAATTCTGAGTAAACAGATACGGGATTTGGATGCAAGTTCCCATTTTAGTATGTTTCTCATTACTACTGATTAATAGTTTTTGTCAGTCTTTGATACATATATGCTTTGCTTTGTTTTTCATCACTTCAGTGTTATGTCAGTCTTTTCATGTTTTAGTCAGAACTGATTTCATTAGTATTCTGGGTTTTTTTGTTTTCCTGGTCTTTATGTACAGGAAGGTTGTCAGGAATTCAGATTCTGAGCATCAATGGAGTGCTCAGATACTGACTGATTATTTCAGGGACTTTCATATTTCTAGATGTTTGTGAGTTGCTTTTTTGTCATGATGTTTGTTTTCAGTGTTCAGTAACAACTACAGATATAACTGTATGTGCTAGTGCCCCTTTTTGCAAAAAAAAAAAAAAAAAGGCAGCTGAATAATTCCTAGCATATTTGAAAGATGAAATGTCAGTAAGCTATTCTTAGGGTAAAACAAGAGGTCTTGAAATGTGTTAATGTTTTCTTTATGCTGATGGAAATAATAGAAAACAAAACAATCAGAAATATGTTTCTATGGAATTACTAATCAGTAAAAATCATTTTGCAGCAAAGATGTTTATTTTGTAAATTGAGAGCTATGTGTTAATGTACACATGAAATCAGAGTGGCAACATTCCTTGGCATGTCAGTGATATGCAAAATTGAGAAATTATTTGGAGAAGAAGTTTTTAAAACTTAGAAGTATATTTTACTTTGAAAAATAGTTGCTCGCTTATACAGTATTTGAAATAGCTTTTGTTTTAAAAATACTTCAGTGTTTTGAACATTGAGGAGAGCTGTTGATGTGTGGAATTTTTTTTAACAATTGCGACAAAGCAGCTTGCTGTGTAAATATATGCAATGGAATTAGTATACTGAAAATGGGGTGGGAAACATGTCACTTTGAAGAGCCAAGGAATTTAGAAAAAAATAAATAAGTCTACTATTTTTCCATAATTTCTGATCATCAGGTTCCTACTTGTATTGTGTCTTTAAGAAATTAAAAATTATGTCTTTCTGTATTTGGTGTCAACCCTGGAAGCAATTTCTGGAACATGTGTAAGAACTGCACTGGAGGAGCACTGAGGTGCTGACTTGGGTATATTGTGTTCTTGGTCAACTTGTAACAGTCTTTAAATTGGTATAAAAGGAATTTGTGTTCTCTTCATATATTTAAGGTTCTTGTTACCCAGACGTACCACACTTACATTGCAGTGCTGGTAGAACAACTGGTATCACATGCATGAAAATCTGTGTGACATGGCAAATCTTCAATATTACAAAACTTTGAGGGATTAAGAGTTGTGGTTTTAAGATTTGCTTAGTGAAGTATTTTACATTTTAGATTCATTGCCTGTGTTCAAAGGACCTTATGTATCAGAGTAGCTCTTTCCTCCTGAAATGTCTGAAAGATTTTATTAAAAATTTGTTTTAAAGGTTAAAAGAAAAGATGATGGATAAAGGAGAGGAAAAATGTACACAAATACAACTTGATGTGTCACGTCATGTACCAGGACTGCCTCCTGCCAGCATTATGTGTTGGCTTTCACAGACTTCTTTTACTTTGGAGAAGTACAAAGCAGTATGGGATTTGGAGGGATAACTTTTCAGTCTCTTACTCTTGATGACTGTATGGGTCTTGTTCATCTTTGCAACTATAGTTCATTTTAATGAACCTTGGTAGGGAGTCACTCTTGAAGGCAGTTGGTTCCCTGCTGGACCTGAGCTGTCTTTCTGGGTATAGGCTGAAATTCTTACTGAAACAGATGGATATAGTCCACTGGATGTCTTTATTTGCCTAGCATTTACTTAGAAATTTTCGTCCAGAAGGAGATGGGGAAGATGCATTGAAACAAACCTTTCTTGAAAATAAAATAGCCCTTGATGCAAAATACAAAGTCTACTATCTAAAATGCATAAAGTTTCTGAAACTACCAGTATCAGTCTCTGCTTGTTCCTTAACTTTCTAGTATATCTAATTGTTCCTAGTAAACTAACAGTGCTTGGGTGGGGTTTTTTTACTGTATAGTAACTTTTTCCTCTAGTTTTGTCTTTAATTTATGATAAAACTTATGTAGGACCTTTCATGTTTAATATTAATTAAAATAACTTCAGGTTTGTTCTTTCTGTTCTGCAAAAAGGTATCTGAAGAATTTTTACAAATTTTATCTTGGAAATTAGCTTATTCATTATGTTTAATTTTAGGAAATGGTGCTCTTGCAGAACATTCTGAAAATGTGCATATTTCAGGAATGTCAACGGGTAAGTCATTTTTTGTAATGTTTAAATTTCATGCATGACTTAAATAGTAAATATTGAAAGCCACCTGGTATCTTATGAAGAGATATTTGGCTATAAAAATTATTACTGCCTTTTGCAGCATGTAATAAGGAATGAAGCAACTGGAACATGGAAAAATTCTCATAAGATAAAACTGATACCTGCATGCTCATGAACAGATTATGCCTTTCTAAGTGGACTGCTTAATTATTTTTCCATACAAACATTGAACTAAGAGAAAAGTTGGTTTAAGTTGAATTGATATTTTCTTTCCACAGTAAAGTTTTTGTGAAATGAAATTTACTGAAATGTAATTTTGGACACGGCGACTATCAAATAATATAAATCCAAGAGTTACGTGTTTCACCTGATCAGATTGAAGCAGTAACTGAAACTCCTGTACACTTGACTGCACAGTTTCCTTAATAAAAGAAAAAAAAACATTTAGAACTCGAGAAACTGGTGAGCTACTGGGAGAATATGGGGTATAAAACAGCATACACTGCTTAAAGGTTTCTGTGTTCTCTTCCAGTAAGTTGGTCTTAGGCCTCCTCTGAGCAGCAGCCTTAGTCGGGCCTGTTGGGTGTTAGTGGTGTGGACTCTGTGGCCATTGAGGCATTGGTGTCCAGTCTTTGTTCTTTAGATGCTGTGCAGTGTCAGCAGCTGCTGGGCATGCTTTATGACACAGTTACTCAGAATATGTGCAAATGGGGAGATAAAGGGTCCTCAGCAGGTAGCAGAATACAAGTCTCAT
Source organism: Pardalotus punctatus (assembly GCA_013400915.1). Lineage (NCBI taxonomy): Eukaryota > Metazoa > Chordata > Aves > Passeriformes > Pardalotidae > Pardalotus > Pardalotus punctatus. The sequence continues at coordinate 577,610 of VZTX01017212.1, forward strand.
TCTTTCCATAGGGAAGCTACCAGCTAATCCCTAGAATTCAAATTGATTTTCACATACCCTTCTCCTAAAATAAAAGTCAAAATGCAAACTTAACCTTTTTGAGAAAAGCTTGTACATCTCACTGTAGTTAGCCTTGCAGTATTGCTTTAAACATTGCATTGCTACTTGATGGTCTCTGCTACTCCTACTGCTTTCTATTTCCCTTTTATTGTTTGCCACTCAAAGACTGTTCAAAGTCTAATTATAGAAGATCTTTCTTATCTGTTCTTCTGCTGCATCATGAAGAATGCTGTTGATTTTCAACAGCACTGGTGTGCCAAGTATCACGTATACTACATTTATGGCACACTGTAAATAATAAATATCAACATAGCTCCTTGCCCCTGTTGGAACAATTGTTACTGGAATTGGAATGTATGAGAGACACTAAGTCAGCCTAAAATCTAACTATGCAGCTTTCAGGGTATGTTTTAACAACCCCTCACTCCTTTGTTTACTGCAACAGTTCTGTCGCAGGTCACAGTACAGGCAGAAAAGCATCTGCTGGGCAAGAGGTGAATGGAATTTTTGACTTTGCTGCCAGTACTTTGGCCTGCATGCTTGAATAGGCAGTGCCAAGAAGAGCAGAACGCAACGTACTTTGTACGCAAGATAACAGCAGCTGGTAGATAGAACTTTAAGAAAGATCCACTTAAAAATAAATAATACACCCCCCCCCCCAAAAAAATATATATGTAAAAGTAACCTTGATGTTCTTGTGTTTTAAAATAGCTTTCCAGATGGGGAAAAATAAATACTGTATTCTAATATTAAAGTTTCTTTTTTAATACAAAGTGGGTTCTTCACTGGGGGATTTTTGAGGGAAGGGGTGATCTGTTAAGGACAGCCTGAAGAAAGCATATAAAACACCCAGTAGCATTTTCCTTACTGCTCTTTCTATGTACATCTGAAAGGTTAAGTGCATAGTCCGAGTATAAAAGATGGGGATGGATTAGATTATGTTTTTAGTTCCTTTTAAATAAATTTGGTCTCCCAAATATATTTCAAACTTGCAGGTTATGTTTCATCAAGCATACCTGGACAACTTTATACTTACCAGAACAATTTTAAGCAGAATTTCTGTAAAATAGAACCAAAGACACCTGGCCTTTAATCTTTCTAAATCCAGCTTTCGCTTGGTGTTGAAACCAAGCAAGCAATTTTCTTGGACAGTTGCTAGAGAGACAGGATTTAAAATGAAATTTTTGTCTTGATGGTAGATTTCCTGTCATGCTGCTGCTGTAAGACTACGTGACCTACCTTACTAAATTATGTTTTAATAGCACAGACCTCTGTGGTCTTTGGTATTTATGCTTCTGCTGTATATTATATCTGCCAAGTTACTGCTACACCTCTAATATATGAGCATGCGTTTTCTACCAACAGCAATTAGTGGAACGTTGTCTCGTTGCATATAAGCGATCACTACAGTGCAAGGTTTATGCCTCTAAAATCTGAAAAGTTCAGAAGTATTTTCAGGTCTGTCTTTGAGGTGTGTTGAGGCATAATTGTCACAATTGCAAAACCAGTTCCCCCATCTCCCCAACCCATCACTCTGCATTTTAAAGAACTTCAGCACTGGTGTAAACAGTTGTTCATAACAGATATATATATAGATATAGATATATATAAAAATATTAATGATTTCTTTTTACCAAATGTGTCTCTCTATTGCAGAACAAAGGGCATTTTAAATTAAAGCTTTTTGACTTGACCTGGAGGGGAAGATTCCTATGCCTTCTTCCCCATAGTTCTCCAAATAAGACTTTCAGTGGCTCCTGAGAGTTACAATTCAATAATTATCCTCCCTATTCACGGTTTAGACTTTATCACAACATTATTCTCTTTTTACTCTAAGCTGTTTTAAACACCTTCAGATCATTTATCCAGCTGCATTCATGTCCTTACCATGTCCAATATAATGCATACCTTATCATCTTGTGGTTCACATTGAAAGCTAATTCTTTTATCTTTTCAACTAATCTCCTGGCATTACTGTGAAGATAAATCCCTAATCTCCCTCTCCTTGCTTTTCTGAAGTGACTTTTTTCCTTGACATGTTGTTCACTCTTACTACAGGTGCTTTACTTCTCTAGATCTTACTACACAATTTTTGCATTGGTTTCTTAATTATTTTCTTGTTATAACTTGCTAGTTGAATTTGCTACAGTAAACTTTTCATTGGCCCTCTTCTGTTCACCAGTCAACATCCTGTAGTGTACAATAATGTTCTGTAATACGGGATAGTAGACAAATTTCAAAAAGAAGGAAATAAGAAAATTTGTTGTATCTGCTTTAAAAAAGTCTACAGGAAAATCCATATATACCAGAAAATTATGTGCACAGCTCTTCTGACCATTATTTTACACTGTAATACGTGAAACATCCTCAGTGCTAATTGCAATATTGCAATCTACTGAACAGTTTTATCAGAGTAACCAACAGAACTGCAAATAGATTGCTAATAGAATAAAGGTTCTCAAAGGAAAGAATCTGAAACCAGGAGGAGATGGATGAGCAGAATTGTGCCAAAGAATACAAGGGCATTGAGGGGAATGTAGGCAGAGACAACATTCATGGTAGAAATGGTTGTGCAGGAGGAATTTGTTCCCCCCTCCAGATCTACAGCCACCAGCATGAGATTTGAGAACATCTTGGACATGCATCACTGGGTGTCTTTGCTTCTCTACAATGCAACCTTCTCAATTTCTTTTGTGCTTCTGCCTTTGTTGCAAACTCTGTTCCTTTTATCCTGACTCCTCTAATTTTCGTTCTGCTATTTACATATGTATTTTTAATACTTTAAATAAATTATTGGTAACCTAATCAGTTTTCCTGTAATTTTAAGTTGTGCTAGACATAACTGACCTGTATGACAAATGCTTGCAGGGCTGCTAGCAATTCAGATTAAAAGTCCAAATTTTCTGCAACGTAAAGTAAGGATGTTTGCATCTATTGATACATTTCTGTTTTACCTACTGCCACTTAGATTTTTTTTTTTTATCCCATATCCTACTTGATGTTGCTTACATTCTACATGTTTACAAATAAATGAATAAAATGTAGATTACATTATAGTCTTAAAAGGTCTAGGAGAAACATCCTACTTAGGCAGAGGGTCAGGCATTGATTATAAAGGCTTGCTATTGTCTTTATAAATTGTATTCCTTTTAAAGCTGTTCTATTTCAAGAGGTTATTCTTGATTTTTAAAATCTCACTGAGAAACTACTCTCTCAAAAAGACAGCACTTCTGAAGTGCAGCTTCTACACAGTCCATCTTGACCTTTATAGACTTTTTAAGCAAACAGGAGATTTCTGTTGTCTCCTGAGTTGTAAGTAAGAGATACTTAGTACATGAATATATATCAAGTATGTAAGTGCATTTAGCTTATCTAACCAACTTGAAGTAAGCTGTAATTTGCTTTTCAAATCCATTCCCGTTTATTTTTTGAACCTTTACTTTGTCATATTAATACTTTCTTCAGTTTTTTTCTGTCTTCTACAGCACTTGACACAGTTTTGTTCACCTGTATTATTGTGCCTGTGGTCATTCTTGCTTCCTCGTGCCCTCCCATAGTCTGCTTCTCTTTCCCCATATTGGATGCTGTTGCAAATGGTCATATTTTGCTCTCAGCTCTATAGTGTAAGCTTTACTGGAAACAGAGAAAAAGACATCTTAATAGAATAATACAGAAATTATGGGGATAAGGTTGGTTCCTCAAACAAAGGATAAAAAAATCCTGAATTTGAGTAAAACTGGAAGTTTTCATGTGCTCTGAAAGTACTACTTTGATTATACTGGATTTTCATGTGGAATTTCTTCCATTCATACTTGTGTAACAAATAAGTTACTATTTGTACTGCTGTAGGATTTAGCATGTTAATGTTTTCGGAGGTAAACTGTAAAACTGAATGAACGCATGTTGAATGGATTATTTTTTATGTGTTTTAGTGCAAAGGTTCCTTTGTCAGGTAAACTTCAAAGCTTTAGAGGTTCTCAGTGACGAAATTTTGTCTGTCAGTTTGGAAATACGTGATAGCAGGTGTGTGTTGTAGTGTAAACTTCACTTCCAGGCAATGTATTTGAAGTTGGGGACTATTTCAGTAGTAACCAGTTAGTATATGGAATTGTTGCCAGCATATGCAAGCTTAGTACAAAATGTCTTACACGTTCTTCTACTTTTTTCCACATTTTTGTTTTGCATGTTTTTTGGTTTTTGTTAAAATTGCCATTTTATTTCATCAACTGAATAACCAGTTTTTTCAAGTCCTTAATTTATTGTCTGAACAAATGTTAAGTATAACAAGATCACTTACACAGGAACTGTGTTCTAAATTATCATGGTGTTAGAGCACCACCTATAGGGTTTGCTCAAAATTTGAAAAGAAAGTGAATGCATATTTAAGTGAAATAATACCTTTCTGTATTTCGTGACCTTTTCATCCCGAGATATTAGGGCAGCTTCTGTGTTCTGCAGTTAAGGTGTGTTAATACTTAATTGTGGAGCATGAATAAAGTTCTAAAAAGGAACACATGAAAAACTGTTTAAAGCATTATTCTCCTACAGATACCCAGGAAACTAATAAATTTACTGAGTTTTATTTTTGCTGCTGTATTTAATACAGACATATTCAGATATATGCCAGCATTTTTGTATTTTAATCCTTCTAAAAATATATTTTCAAATGTATTTGTTATGCCATATAAAAATACTTTAAAGTATTAATAATTTAATATTATGACTTCTTATAATTTCAGGTCCCTACAGTATTACAAAATTATTTTAAAAGCTTGATTTTGCATAAAAACTAAAACAATAACCTGTCCATAAATTGCATGATTGCAGCTTTTGCACTGTTATAAATGCAGTTCATTCTTCATCATGTTTGTTTATTGCATCAGTTCTGATTGGTTATTTTATTCAAATAGGAATTCTAAAAGCTTTTGATGATCAGACAATAATGGTAGTGCTTCCTTATTTGTAATAGTTCTTGTGTTCAGACTTCTGTGTGTAACTGACTGGGCTACCAGTAAAGTTTGCCTGCTTGCAGGCTTTGGACTATCAGTGATGAAAAATAAAAGCACAGGGGGCAGGTTTTTTTAATGTTTTTTCTGACCCTTGAGACTTCCTCATAACTTGAATCTCTGCAGCGAGAGTATTCTAGCCTTCCTGTTTATGTGAAGGTTGTGTATATGCTCTATGGCAGGTGTTGGATATAAGGCTGCTAAGGGGGGGAAAAAACGGGAAAACAAAACCACAAACCTAAGTGTAAGTACATTACTTCAAATAAAATCAGCAGAACTGAGAATGCTTCTGTGGAAGGAACAGCAACTGAGTTAAGGCCAATGCAAAAAGCTACACCTATAATAAAGTAAGAGTACAAATGACTGAGTTATTTCAGTTGCATATAATTAGACCTATAAATATAAGCGCTCTAGTCCATTATCAGAAATGTAGTTATGCAGCTCTCTCTGCAGTAATAAGTGCTCTTTGCCTTTCAAGCATCTGGAATCATATGTATGAAGATCATTTCTGTGCCAAGAACTGGAAATGGGGAGGTATTTAAATGATGGTCAAACACTGGGTCTACCTAAGACAGGAAATTTCAGCTGCTTGATTATTTTGCTTTAATTTGTTTTTCACCTTCTAATGCACTTGTCAATATAAGATGTAAATGCGTGGTTAAATTTAACTGAATGTTTCTGAAGACTAAAAAATCTAAAAAATGTATCTTGGCTTAAAAAAAACTTAATTAATCAAATTCCTTTCAATATATATGTGTTTTTAGCTTGTGGAGATATTCCAGAACAAATTCGATCACCAAGTGGGACAATCACAAGTCCAGGGTGGCCTTCTGAGTATCCTGCCCGAATTAACTGTAGCTGGTACATCCATGCGAACCCAGGGGAGATCATTACTATAAGGTAACAGTACTCCTGTATTATTATTTTCTTGCCTGTAAGTGAAGAGTTTCAGTTCTATCTCATTTTTGCCTTTCCTTTTATCTGATTTACTCTCATACAACCATGTAGCATTTGTTTTCAGCTGGACAGTCAGTGACTAGAAAAAATTTCAATGTGCTCTATTATTTGAATCCTTTTAATGTGTCTGAAACATAAGAATTTTTCATTAAAAAGTGTTTTTTCAAATTTTTCATTACAGCATTTCATTAGAATAAATGCTGTAATGCTTCATTGCTATGAAGTCTCTTGGTGTGCTTAAAAATGTCAGGGACAAATAGTGAGTCAAGAGATACGACTGCAGTTTAGGAAAAGCTGACTTCTGATCCAGGGAGCTCCTCATACTTCTGCATATCTTGTAGCTTTTCTAAAGTAGTAATGTAAAAAACTTGTAGATGGAAATTCTCTCTTTGTAGATGAGTTAATTTCAGATTGCTGGTTTCTTTTAGCATCAACCTACACGTTAGTACTGCTTCATAGACTTGATTGTGGAGCTACATTACCTGCAAATTTGCATCAGTTTCCAGTACAGACTTGCTGACCTAAGAAAGTTCATTGTGAAATATTTGCTTTGGCATAAGTTACTCATTTAAAGTACTGCTTTTTAATTTAAACATTTTTTCTACTAAATACTTTAACTGGCATAAAGGCAATGTAAAGTACTAGCTACTAGATTCAGCTACTAGAATGCTTTCTAAACTTTCCATACTGTTTATTTTCAGCAAAAGTCTTTTTTTTCCTTTCATGTTGTTTTCTTCCACTCATACATACATTTCAGTTCTGATAGTGCTCTGTTTTCTGTACAGACCTGTTTTACACAGTCTGTCTCCCTTTCACATGCAATTACCATGGCAGCCATACCATGGCATTACCATGACATAATGGTTAGGTAGCTGAGTAGTGTGACTGGGAAAAAGTCTTATCTGAAAACATAATTTTGAACAACTTTGCTGTATTTATAATGTCAAATCATATTACTGCCATAAGTGTAGCATTAGCGAAAATTCTGGTGAAATTTGGGTTAAACAAAATCACTTAGTAGTATATAAAGTAATTAAATGAGACCCATAAGGACAATATCATTAACAGAATTTATTTTCAGATTAAGACAATACGTGGTTTTTGTAGCAAAACTGCATTTCTTTTAAGTGGTAGATGTAATATTTTGTTTGACAGAATGGATTCTTTCTGTCCTCATAATATAAAAGTACCAGCACAAGGTTAAAACCTAATTTTACATGGGTAGAGAAGCTACTTTTATTTCAGAAGTTTTTCTTTATTTCAAAAAGAACTCCAAGCTAATTTCCATGTGTATTAATTCATTAGGTTTTTGTCTAATATTTAGCTCAGTATCGATTTTTGACCTTTTCTCTTTTTCAGCTTTCAAGATTTTGATGTTCAGGGATCTCGACGATGCAGCTCGGATTGGTTAACAATTGGAAGCTACAAGAATATTGAAGGCTATAGAGCATGTGGCTCTTCCATTCCTTCACCGTACATCTCTTCACAGGATCATGTTTGGATCAGGTTTCATTCAGATGATAGCATCTCCAGGAAAGGCTTCAGATTAGCCTACTTTGCTGGTATGTTTTAAGTGATGCTTACTGTAATTTTATGGTTTCACTTTTTGTTTCCTGTTTCAAGAATTACTTCCTTCTAACAGGGTACCGTGCAGGTATTTCCTGTAGTCACCTCAAGGTTTATTGAAATCAGAGAAAATAAACATCAGGTAATGTATTCTGATCGTGTGCACAGCTTGAGTATTCAGAGTGGGAATCAATGAGTATAACAGTAAGCACATTGAATTATTTTGGGAAGAAAAAGGTTAGCTATTAGCAGTAGGCATCTGGAAGTTTTTTTAACATAGTTCAAGATTTTAAATGTTTTCATCAGACTACAATAAATTTGTTAAAGTACTTGGGTAGACTTCTGAGTAGCATAAATGCAGTAGGAAAGGGAAGAAATGGCAGCGCTTTTTTGACATTTCTCACAGAATTTACATCATTTTTCCCAGCTCTAGAAGGCATACCATCTTTTAAAAAAATAAATCTAAAAAAACCCCACCACTTTAATATGATAGATTAATCTTTCCAAGTACAGACGTGGTTCTGTACATGTAGAATTTTTCTTGTGTAATTACAGGATGTGATATGAACCAGTTACTAGTCGTAATACTTTGACAGTGTTTCATGAGCCATTCTTGTTCTATTAGATGTTGCCAAGAGAGAGGAGGAAGCCAGTTGTGGGTCAAGACTAGTTCCAAACTTTTCCTGGCTTTAAGAAGTATTACAGTTTTATTTAATAGCGTGATTATGGTGTTCTACATCGTGATTATCCCAAATACTGGGTTAGATTTTTCTTGGTTTTCACAATGGTTTCATGTTATCTTGCTCGCTCCAAGTGTATGCCTGTATCTACTCACTGGCCTGCTCCAGATCCCTGTGCACGCCAGCTTTTGACTCCTCTCCTCCATAAACCAATTCATACTCTTATACATATCCAATGCCACCCACCTGCAAAACCATTCCAACAAGATTAAGTAAATCTAGCCCTGATCTCCTCTAGGCTAAACTGTGTTTGCTCCTGTTCTGTAATCTGCACTCTACTTACCTAATACTTTCCTCCACTATGTCAGTCTTTCAAAAACAAGTTTCCAAGCAGGCTTATCCCTCTCTATCACCTGTTTTCAAGCCTACATAAAAGCTCCTTCTATGATAGGCACAGCTCCTTGCGGTTTAGCAGGTCATGGGGAAGATGCAGCCTTGCATTTGATGCTGGCCCAGTTTTCAGGGCAGTGTTCTACCTGGGTTCTGTGCACTGTCTCACCAAAAAATGTGTCAGGGAGTGGGAAAGAAGCCACTGTCTAATCAGTCATCCTGTGCTCCTGCCAACTGCCCAGGTGAGCGCTGTTACCCTGTGTCAGGCATCAGTTTGTGCCCTTTTCACCTCTCTTGAAGTAGACAGAGGGAAGGCGCAGCATTCCTGCCCAAGAGGTTTTGAGAAGGAAGGATACCTTGAATAAGAGTGTGGAATGGGCAGGGGAGGCAAGCCATGGGATCTATAGAATTTTTCTGAAAATCCTTTTTCTCTGATCTTGAAATAATTTCATTACATAACCCCTCTGGGAAGAAGCTGTAACATTTTCAATAATAAGCAATTTTTTCTGTTGATTTCTTCTGTTTAGTGTTGTAGATTAGAGTGCTGAATACTTTAATCCTATGTTTATAAATGTCTTTTTTAAAAGAAAGAAGTCTTTCTTTGGGGTGGTTTGTTCATTTTTTAACAAACAAGCCTTACTGAAACCTTGGCTTGAGTTTGGTCCCTATGTTTGATACAATAGTTAAGATGTATTTCACGATTGAGGCGAAAGAGTAGTGGTTCAGTGATCAGAGTGGTCTTTTAATGTTTTAAACTAACCTGTATATAGAAGAGTTGGCAGCTCTGCTTTAATAATCATCCAGTTGTTTCTGCCTTTGAACATCAAAGAAAGGCTCTTGAAATGCTAGCACTTTAGCTATGCATTCAATTGTGCCATTATGTTTGGTTTCTTCTCATCAGCATTGTGCAGTAGTACCTAGATTAGCACCCCAGTAGACTTATTTATTTCAGTATTTTTAAGGCTATTCTCAAAGTTGGCAAGTCATTGTAGAAAAACGGAAAAAAACAGTAATACTTTACTTCGGTGCAAGTTAGGCCTATTTGTGCTGCAGTGATAGAAACACTACAGGTTCTAAGTGCAGAAGTGACTACTGGGAGCCCCATGTTTAAAATCTGAAGTGGAAAATAGGTCATGTGAATTGTTTGAATTAATTATTGTTTAGAGTAAATAATAGATAAATATTTATATTTAATTTAAAACAAACCAATATTAAGAAAGAAGAAGGCATTATAGGTGGGGAGAGTACTGGACTAGAAAGTAAATTTTGTGCCACTTCTGTCTTTCTTTCCTCTGTCTTCCTCCTGCTTATTATTATTTATCAGCCTTTTGAATGATGGGAAATGAAATGGCACAGTTTACTAATGGTGATGTAGAGTGGAAAATAAAGTTATTAAAAGCACAGAGGTTAATGTCCACTGTAAATGCATGGAAAAATTGTGTTCTTTGGCTACAACTGTATATGGGTGCTGCTAATTACCTTGTGCCATCCTGAAGTCTTTTGTGGTACAATTCCCAAAGTTACTTTTATTTTGTACATCTCTTACCATTTTAAGACTCTAATTTTTGATTTATAAGTAAATTTTCTTTATGTAAGGATTGCAGGAATGGTGGTTAAAAATGCTGAATCAGGTCAAGTATCCCAGCTCTTTTCTGGGATGCTTAAAAGCTTGTAGAAGGAAGAGCTGGGGTTGAAATTGTATCCTGTTTTGTTACTGCAATAATTCCATCAATAATTCCATGTTACATCTGTCTTCTCAACCTCTTCCAGGTTCTGCAATGTAGAAGGACTGAGCTAGTTTATAATCAGTACTTGAACAGGTTCAATGATGCATATTTTATATTAGCTCCACCTGTGGAGCTTAGTCATTCAATTTAGGTAGGACTAGTCCAGCAATTTAGTTTTACATGTTTTGAATTCAAGGCCAAGGTTCCAACTTTGCCATACTAATACTGTGAACCATATGTGTGTGTGTGAGTGTACTATATGTATGCATATAAATACTTACATATCTGTAACAGAAGATGGTATCAATTATACTGCATCTGTTCTTTGGATTTTTTTTTTTTTTGTGAAATGAACATTTTCTGAAAATTAGTCACTGGCAGCACATACATTTTGCTCTCCTTTCATTCTTCGTTCTCTGTCAGCAAATTTGCAGACATAAACATTCTTCAGCAGTGCTTTTAGGATTTATCACTCTTGTTGATTTCATTTTTTCCTGTGTTCACTTTTTAAAAGCCTTAGCATTTATGAAATTTAAAGATGATGTGTTATACTTTTCTAAAGAAAAATTACTATTTTAAGTTAGAGTATTTATTTTTAATGCTTTTTAGAAGATAGGAAAGTAGGAAAAAGTAGAACAGAGGTATGATGTGACTTGATCTATCACAGCAGATTAGTTGTAGCAAGGAAAATTCAAGCTAGCTATGAAAACTATTATCATGTTGTATAGGAAAAGAACTAGAACTTTAAAAATACTTGATTTGAGAAGGCTGTGAAGAGCCTAATCAAACATCAGTTAGCCTTGTTTTGAGCAGATTATTTGATTAGATGGCCTGCATTCCAATCTGAATTGTTCTTTTAAAAAGAGATAGAATGTGCTTCTCCTGGGAACATTAGGATTTCAGTGAGTTAATCTTGCTGTCTTTTCTGTTTTGTTATTAAAACCTTAGGTATATCATTCCTTAGAATGAGTATGTTTTTGTCTAGTTTATTTTCTGAATTACTGCTGTGTAGAACCATCTGCATTGCAGACTTGTTTTATTTTTTTGACCATGACGTTTTATAGCCAATTTTATAGTCTGTACTATGGTTTGTAGAAATAACAGTGATTGAAAATGATACAGCAGTGTTTGACTCAGATGAATTGTTGCAGGGCTGAAATAGCTTGGATCCCAGGTATGCTTCTGTGTTCAGCATGGTTGGAACTTTAATAAGTAAAGGCAAGCACGCATTTTCGCATTTGCTGCACTCTCATCTTAGTTGCTGCAGGAGAGGCAGGAGCAAACAGTGGGAAGAAGAGAGGACAGAGTTTTCTCTTTGGTTGGTAGTGATATGTAATCTTCAGCTGTCAGCTTCTCTCTTGCCTTAGATCCTTTGGTACAAGTTAGGAACTTCCAAATGCAGAAGAGAGTCTGACTGCTTTCATGGGAAAGAATTTGTGGAGGTAACCAGTACTGCAGCACAAAATGTTTTGGTATTTTGAGTGACAGAGGAGAGAAGCAGTATTTTTCTAACTTATTTTTAGCATATTAGAAGTCAGATTTCTCAGTAGCTATAAATGAGCATTGTTTTCTTGTTTGGGTTAAATTTATTTGACTGAAATCAGCAAAGGATAAAGTTCATGCTGATGTGTTGATGGAATTTTGACTTGAAAAAACTGTTTTATCTTGAAATTTGCTGAAAGTAGCCATGGTTTACAGACAATTAAAGCATTTGCTTTGCCCTTCTGAAGTACCTGGTGCAGCAAATAAATACGCAACACAGACCATAAAGGGCTAAACTCTAAGAAAGTTGTTTTGTTTTTTTTATTTTCAGGGAAATCTGATGAACCAAGTTGTGATTGTGACCAGTTTCATTGTGCTAATGGGAAGTGTATTCCAGAAAGTTGGAAATGTAATAATATGGATGAATGTGGAGACAACTCGGATGAAGAAATGTGTGCCAAAGCTAATCCTCCGACAGCTTCTTCCTTTCAGCCTTGTGCTAACAATCAGTTCCAGTGTCTTTCCCGCTTCACCAAGCTATACACTTGCCTTCCAGAATCTTTAAAATGTGATGGTAACATTGATTGTCTTGACCTAGGAGATGAAATAGACTGTGATGTGCCAACATGTGGGCAGTGGTTAAAATACTTTTATGGTACTTTCAGTTCTCCCAACTATCCTGACTTCTATCCACCTGGCAGCAACTGCACCTGGCTGATAGACACTGGTGATCACCGCAAAGTAATCTTGCGATTCACTGATTTTAAACTTGATGGTACAGGTTATGGAGACTATGTCAAAATATATGATGGATTAGAGGAGAATCCACGGAGGCTGTTGCGTGTACTAACAGCATTTGATTCTCATGCTCCCCTCACAGTTGTTTCATCCTCAGGACAGATAAGAGTGCATTTTTGCGCTGACAAAGTGAATGCTGCAAGAGGGTTCAATGCAACCTATCAAGTTGATGGCTTCTGTTTGCCTTGGGAAATCCCATGTGGTGGAAATTGGGGGTGTTACACAGAGCAGCAACGCTGCGATGGCTACTGGCACTGTCCAAATGGAAGGGATGAAACCAACTGCACCATGTGCCAAAGAGATGAGTTTCCCTGCTCTCGAAATGGTGTTTGCTACCCTCGTTCAGATCGCTGCAACTACCAGAATCATTGCCCTAATGGTTCGGATGAAAAGAATTGTTTCTTCTGTCAGCCAGGCAATTTTCATTGTAAAAATAACCGCTGTGTGTTTGAGAGCTGGGTCTGTGATTCTCAAGATGACTGTGGCGATGGCAGTGACGAAGAGAATTGCCCAGTCATTGTGCCCACTAGAGTGATAACTGCAGCTGTCATTGGGAGTCTTATTTGCGGATTGCTGCTTGTCATTGCACTGGGATGTACTTGTAAATTGTACTCACTCAGGATGTTTGAGCGAAGGTAAGTAGAACTCAAATCTATTAAATGTTTCAGTATCTTCTGTTGTTTGTACGTGAAGCAGTTTTATTGCCATACAGATATTGTTGCATGTGATTTGTAAAGACATTGTTCCTTTCTCTTTGATAGTAAAAAGAGGTTAGTTTATCACAGAGTATCTCAAGTTGGAAGGGAGCCATAAGGAGCATCAAGTCTAACTCCCTGGTTCTCGCAGGACATCTAAAACTAAACCTTGCTAAGAACTATGGCTGAGCATTGTCCAGATGCTTCTTGAACTCTGAAGGCTGGGTGTCATGACCCAGTTCCCTGGCAAGCCTGTTCCAGTTACTGACCACTCTCCCAGTGAAGAAAACAGGATAGAAGTATTCTGATCTCTTTACTATTGAGTGTTAAGCTTTCAGATGGTGTTACCAGAAAGGAAGTGTGAGAAAACTGCAGTTAATTAATTTGCAGTTAATATTGCGGTTCTGTATATAACAGCATGCTTCTTCTCTTGTAGGCTAGTTCTTACCAGGATTACATATCCTTCAAGTTTTTGCAATAATATAAGCATTACTCATGATGCTTTTTATATTTAGCCCATGGTTTTGGGCTGGTTTGTTTGTTTGTTTTTAAGAAATTTATTGTTGGGTTGGTTTTTTTGCTCTCATTTCAGCTGGACAGGCCTACAGGAATGACTTTATATTTTTTGACAAATTTCAGTTAAATTAGAAAAACTTCATCTTCTGAGATTTTTTATTTCAGATTATAATAGTCTGATGTACTTTTATTCTTTTGTATATATATCTATGTCTATATATATATATATCTATAAATCAGTGTTTTTATGTATTCTGAAATTTCTTTTCTCTTTGAAAGATCATTTGAAACTCATTTGTCAAGGGTTGAGGCTGAACTGTTAAGAAGAGAAGCTCCTCCATCCTATGGACAATTAATTGCCCAGGGTTTAATTCCACCAGTTGAGGATTTCCCTGTTTGTTCCCCAAATCAGGTAAGATTTCAAAATACCAGGCAGACCACTTAAATTTTAAAGAGATTGAAATAAAGATATTTTAACTTTGATCTGCATTCTTTTGTTCTACAGAATTTCCTTTTCCTCCTTTCAAGTCAATACTGTTACATGAATGATTGGCCCTTGGACAAAATCACGATATAGTAACACCACAGTTTCCTTTTCAGACTTTCTTTTGTTGATAATACCAGTAATGCACACTGTAGAACCCCTCTTGCATGAAAAGTAATATATTGATATATCTAATTGTAGGTTCTGTATTACTGTTGTGTAAGTAAAGACTGCAAGATAGCACTTCTTGATTTGGGAAAGAAGACCTAAACTTCTAATGCAAAATGGTAGTTCATATGCACCCTGCGTAGGTATGTTCATGCCTGCTGTGCGTAATAAGATGATGGAAAAGGCCAGGCTGTAATATCGTATAAAAGGGGCATGAACGAGTAACAAAAGTAAAAGCTGGTAAATAGCAGTTAATGATTTGTAGTCATGCAGATTCAGAGGTGGATGATGAGCGCATTTCTTACTTGGTTGATTAATGAATTTCTGTCAAACAACTTTTTAAGTAATTAAAAATGTCTTTCAGTTATAAAGCTCTTTCGAGAAATAGAAGTCTTAGAGCACATCAGGATTGCTAGACTATTAGAGTTGGCATTAATTATGTTGCAGTTAATACAGCAAAGTTTGCTGTAAGAAAAAGTTACATGATTATCACATGTTCTATTATGCACACATGTTCACAAGCAACTGGGATCTGTCGCTAAGGATTTTGCAGAGGAAAATAAATTGAAGTTTGCGTGAGAGGCTTTAAAAATGTGTTAGAAAGACACTGTAAAGATTTTTTGGTAGCTAATTAGCACTGAACTTCATTAATGAATTTAATAAATGCCTGTAGTGAGCTCTGTAGAATCCCTTGTTCTTGTTCAGTGGGTTGCTGTGGTTATAATAAAGACCAGTATGTTTCAGTTTCAAACCAATTCTGTACTTCTACAAATTTGGCTTGCTGTCCTTTTTAGCCAAAATTAAGCTTCACCAGTTTATGAAGGATCTGTGTTCACAAGTCTCTTGAGGTAGGGTTAGCTCAAGAAAGTCTGTGGAAACAATGTAGTTGTCATGCCCAGATGTGTAAGTCCTGTAGTACAGGTAACCAGTATCTCCTGCAGATCCCTACCCTGTGTGGGACACTTCAGGTTTGGTGTACATGAATATGTGTAGGAACAATTACAATTTTCAGAAAAACCTAGCTTGCTCAGACCCATTTTTCATCATGAAGTCCCATAAAGGGGACATCAAGATCTTGATTTTTATTAAAATGAAATCTCCTCATAGAGAGGACAGTTCTGAAAGACCCAGACATGTAGTGGTTGCGGTCAGAGATCCGTACTGGAACTTTTAAAAAGCTGTGCAATTACTGAAATTTTCTTTTCTCTTTTTTTTTTTTACTTAAATTGAATTAACCACTGTTTATTCGTATACATTTTTAATTCATTTTAGAATATATTTTAATTATATGGCAATCTTTTGTAATTAAACATAACAAAATGTAGTTGCTTCATAGTGTTTCTAGGTAATCATGATTTTACACTCCATAAAATATTGATGCATGTACAATAATTTTGAACAGTGAGAGTGTTACTGACTTCCCATTATGAACACCAGTATTTCAGATAAGACTTGTGGCATTGAGAACTGAAGTAACTATATGGAGCAATTAACTAGCATAGAATTAAGGAATAGCAGTGAGCAGGCCATCAACTTCAAAAGTCATGAAAATGTCATTCTAGAGCTTCCATGACAAAAGCTTTACTCTTATTTAACCAGTGAAGTTGCATTTTTTAAAACCTTTGTTTTTCAGAGGAGAAAACATCAATAAAAACTCAAGGCAATGTAAAATGAATTCTATAAATTACAAAACTCAATTTTTAATATGGTAAAGTGTTGGGGGAAGGGAGTCAGTATTAAAATTAATTTTGAGCAAGGTATACATCTAAAGATTGCAAATCTGTGTAGGACCAAAGATGGTTATTCAAGATTTCCTAGAAATCTCAAGCTATAGGAATCTTGGACACTCAGATTTCTGTGTAGTGCTTTCTGCCTAACACTGATACATGCCTTCAGAGCTGGATTTTCAAGGATGAGTAGCAGTCTCTTCAGTAGCTTTTGAAAGTAAGGCTGCTCTACACACATATTATATGCTTGAATTCAACCATCCTGTGAACTAATGGAAGGGAAGAGGTAGGTTGTGCATGAAGTACTGTTGTGATACTCTGCTGTGTTGTCTGAAGGATGGTGGAAGGGAGATGAAGGTGACAGCATGAGAACATTAAAGTTCAGCGTTTGTAAATGAAGGAAAATACACGCATATATGTTCAGGGTTTAATTGGAGAAAAATGGCTATTCTGAAGAATATTCTCTATTTTTGCCATAATCTTCATGAAAAGTTGTGTATATGGACTTTTTCCTCTAATTAAACACATTTGTAAATATTTTTAGAATCATGGGCATCTGGAAGATCTTCTACCCTATTTGAGAATTGAGCTACTTAATTGAGGCAGTTTTCTCATGAGTAAGGAATCCCCAAGACAAAGGAGTTAATATGTTAGTGTTACCTTGCAGTTGAAGAGTTATACAGGGTTTTAAATAGGAAAATTTAGCATGGCTTCTTCTGTAGCTAAATGAGTGGAAAATGTATACTGAATTTGGGAAATGTATGGTTTGCAATACATAAGATAATTTTATTTAAATGGAAGTAATAAAACAATTTGAAACTGGAATTAACTGATTATACCAGAAGGGGGAGAAAATCAAACTACGAGCCTCTGCTGAAGATGTTTAATTTAGTCCCTTTGAGGCAGCCCAATGGTAGTGGATAAAGAAGGTTATCACCTTTGTTAAATCTTTCTGGAAGACTTTGTTTTCAAATCCTAAACTTTTTGAGATGTGTTTCTGTGTGCTGTACTCTAAAATCCTTGGTGACTACCTTTTTTGGTAAGACTGTAATAGATCTTGTATCTGGCTCTGTGATTGTACTTTTCTTTAATCAGTGTTCCATATCCAGGCTATAGTACCTTGCTTTTCACATTGTCTTTGTTTAGATATCCTTGATTAGGGAAGAAATGTACCTTATATAGAATTCAG
Organism: Pardalotus punctatus; assembly: GCA_013400915.1. Lineage (NCBI taxonomy): Eukaryota > Metazoa > Chordata > Aves > Passeriformes > Pardalotidae > Pardalotus > Pardalotus punctatus. The sequence goes on from VZTX01017212.1 coordinate 595,055, forward strand.
TGCTCTTATTACCTTTGCATATGTATTTCCACTTAATTTGCCTGTTTATAATGTTTTTTCCTTGAGAGTGTCTAGACTTTTGTCATGCTCACTTTTTTTTAAGTAGCTTGTTCCTACGTATACCAAATCCTTATGATGAAAGATCCAACATTTTTTAATATTTAAAACTCTACATTTAACTTTGTTACATGCTGTTTTGTACAATAGTTACTGTTTCTTTGCTAGAACAGTACCAGCAGACTGTCAACACTTGATTATTGCTTGTCTTCTCATTTAGGCTTCAGTTCTGGAAAACCTGAGGCTGGCAGTACGATCTCAACTTGGATTTACCTCAATCAGACTTCCTATTGCTGGCAGATCAAGTAACATTTGGAATCGAATTTTTAATTTTGCAAGGTCACGTCATTCTGGATCATTGGCATTGGTCTCGGCAGATGGAGATGATGTTGCCAGCCAAAGTACTAGTAGAGAAGCTGAAAGAAATAATACTCACAGAAGTTTGTTTTCAGTTGAATCTGATGATACAGACACAGAAAATGAAAGAAGAGACACAGCAGGAGCAGTTGGTGGTGTTGCTGCCACCTTGCCTCAAAAAGTCCCTCCTGCAACAGCAATAGAAGCAACAGTAGGAGCGTGTGGGAGTTCCTCTGCTCAGAGCAGCAGTAGCAGTAACACGGATGGTGGAAGAGAAGGGACAAGTGTAGAGCCCCCAAGCACAAGTCCCGCACGCCACCAGCTCTCGAGCGCTCTAAGCCGTATGACTCAAGGCTTACGCTGGGTACGCTTTACTTTAGGGAGATCAAGCTCAGTGAATCAGAACCAAAGTCCTTTGAGACAGCTTGATAATGGGGTAAGTGGAAGAGAAGAGGATGATGATGTTGAAATGTTAATTCCAGTTTCTGATGTAGCATCAGACTTTGACATGAATGACTGTTCAAGACCTCTACTTGATCTCAGCTCAGATCAAGGACCAGGGCTTAGACAGCCTTACAGTGCAACACATCACAGTGTAAGGTCATGCAGTCGAGATGGCCCCTGTGAGAGCTGTGGCATCGTACACACTGCCCAGATACCCGACACTTGCTTAGAGGCAACAGTGAAAAGTGAAACTAGTGACGATGAGGCATTATTACTCTGCTAGGTACGGATTGTTTAGGAAAGATTGTGTACAAGTTGGAGCAATATCTGTCATTGTTTTGTACTTCACAGTTAAAATTAGTTTTTAGTTTTAAAAATCCAGGACAACATTATGTTAAAGCTATTTTAGCCTGTGTGGTTGATTAAACTTTTCTTATACTGGATGATATTATGGAACTATAAGAGTGAACATTTTAATGGCTCTGAATACACAATGTGTGTATCCAGTATAACCAGATTACTCTTTAAACTGAAGTTTTCCCCATTAGTTTCAAATTTAGTTTATCCTGGTACTGTAGTTCAAACCTGAAACATGGCTGCTCAAGACTTATTGGCTGCCTGTTTAACCCCATATTAACAGATGAATTTGTACAGAATTATTCTCCTTTAGGAATTGACTCTGTTGTATTATTGCCAACATACTTGTAACTTAATATACTAAATACTGGTAAGGATTGTTAATGTAAAATATGTACTTTTCTTTGAGTTTATTCAACACTTTGTCTAAATATTCTTGAATTTCATTATAATGTGAACTTAAAGGGAGGAGAAACTTTCTCCAGGAGCATTCTTTTTCTTTCAGAAGTACAAAATGCAATGATATATGAAATTTAGGCATAATAGATAAACTGATGGCAAAAGCTTTTATAGCACTGACTTTCCTAAACTGCAATCTAATATGGTACAGCCAAATAGTATGTAAAATCCCCAGTCATTAGTGTTTTTGATTTGAGGTAAAAAAGGGCCGAAGATACCACAATATGTGTTAGTTCTTTAAATATCCGATATGTACAAATACACTACAGAGTAAGTTCCAACTGGTAATAGATCTTTCCCTAATACTGTAGGGTATAAAGCTTGTTTGGACTCAAGGGATTTGCACTAAAATCATATTAAGGTCTCTAATGAGCTTAGTGCACAAGCACTATCACTTTAAGTACTATTATTGTCTAATATTGCAATGGCTATATATTTCCATGGCTCTTTTCTTGGGGTGTTGCATTTTTGTTGCAATTGAATTTGCTTTACTAATTCCCTATTTATTCATTGTATTTAAAAACTGGTTTACTCGGTCGCAGACTGGTTGTTTAAAAAAAACCAAATGAAAACCCTTTTAGTGTATTTTTTTATGATATTACATGTTGGAGCAAAACAGATCAGTGAGAAAAAAACTCATAACTTCCAATTTTGTGATAAGCAGGTTAATATGTGGCTACTAGTGTGACAACAAGAAATTTCACCTTTTAAAAACAAAACTGTCAACTACTGTTTTATTTATTCTTTGCCAGTCTATTTTTAGTAGGCTTAAAGATCCAGTATGAAATGTATTTGTGTGTGATTGTATGCTATTTATTAAATTTTAAATACTTTGTTGAATGTCATTTTAAAGCATGTTTAAAGTCTTGTGCATTTCTGTCGTGTTATGCTGTCGGGCAGAACTGACTAAAATTTTAATATGTATCAAAATTAAATTGAATTTTTGTTATGTTTTTGAGGTACTTTTAAAGATAAATCCAAGGTCTGTCTGGCTTTTTATTTTTTTTAAATCCTCATCTCTGAAGTACAAATCACATGCAGAAGAAACAAACAATTGAATGGATTCCAAAGTGTACATATCTTCTCCCACTTCATTCACAAACACTGGGATGAGAAAAATAAACTGTTTTACCATCTGGTTGATTTTTTTCATGGGAGTTTGCAGGTAAATTCCGAGTTCAGGACACAATTACATCGATTTGTGCTTTTGAGGAACCTTATGTGCAATACAGTTGTAAAAGATTTTATTATAATGACCCATGCGGTTTCAAGTTTCAGAACAGATCACATCACACTGGTACCAGATCAGGTACAAGTTGGCCCATAATTACACATACTCAAGTAAAAGTCATCAATGGCCATTTTTATTCACATTGAATAATATCTAAATCTGTGGATAATCTTTAGTCTGATTTCAGTAGCATTGCTTATAGAGCAGGCAGCTTTGCAATAGGAACATGGTAACACACCCTGAAGTATATGTGAACAGTATGTCCTGGTATAAAATACTGGGTTTTTAAACCTTCCTAATTAATTGTCATTAGAAAGTGGTTGTGGAAATGCTTGTCCCTGAGGCAGATAAATTTTGAAGAAAGAGTCTTCACAGAATACCTTCAGTGTTTAACACACATAAGTTATCTAAATTTGTTCCATTAGATGCCCCAAATAGCATGTACCTATGGACTCCATATTGCAGATGTAAAAAGAACACAATGTTTAATTTGTTTTAAAGGAGAAATGCTACACATTTAACTGAGAAGTTGGATTGATTGATAATTTGGAAAATTGTAAATAAAATTCATATTTGTATGAGGTGAATTTGTTGCAGTGATTTTTTTTTCTTAGTGGTATCAAAAGGAGCGGTCGATTTTTCTTTTTGAGTAATGTGTGAATGATTGGTTGCACTTGTTTATTTTGGTTTTACTGAGGTTTCCGATAAGTCGTTATTATTACCTTGTTTCTTTTTATTCTAGAGACCTTGAATTAGTGTTTTGTTTAATTGATTCTTGATTTACCAGTGCTACAATACTAGGGCAGTTTGAACAAAAGTCAGAATTATTTACTGTGGAATTATCTTGTTTTCTGTAATAAATCACTTTCATCTGAAAGCTTTGAAGAATGTAACAGGTTATTGTGAGGCAAGTTTTTTCCTCATGTAAAGCTATTTAAACATGGAAAGAGTTTGTCATCATTCTTTTTCACATATCACATTTTTTCTGTCATTTCATTTGCGCTGAAACATTAGGGTGGCTGACTGATGGTGCAAGGTCTTGTTTTGTTTCCAAAGTAAAGTTCATTTTCAGTACAAGTTCAGCAAGTGTTGCTGATAACTCTTCTTTCAAAACAGGTTGCTGGAGAGGATGCTGGCATTAGTTACAGTATTATGTGTTACACTTCTATTCAAATGCCAAAGCATGAACTTTTGTCAAAGCTTGGATTCAAGTTCAAGTTGGGACACAAGTACTGTTTAGTGAAGTTTCTGTATTAAATACTCACTGCAGATCAAATCATGGTGTTTCCTACTGGGATGAGGTTTTGCTTCCTTTCTGAAAAGTGAGTGTTTTATTCTCTTATATACATCTATTCAACTGTGACAGTTGTCCTGAGGAAGTGCTGCACATTTCCTGTAAATCTTAGTTTAAGTCCAAAGTTGTAATCTTCCTCTAGTTGTGATGAAGCTTTTTGTG
>VZTX01017212.1:599488-626039 GCA_013400915.1 Pardalotus punctatus
TTGACTGTAACTCTTTTCTTCCTTCCTTGTGGGTTTCTGAAAAGAAGCAGTTGGTAAGTGAACTCCTCCAGAACATCAGCTACAACCCAATTGCCCAAAACCGGGTGTGTTCTGAAAGGATGAGGAAGAAATCTGTCTTGTCCCTTTGCCAGGTCACCAAAAGTATGGAGAGGTAAGCAGATGGATGGTTAAAATTCCTTCCCTTCCATCCTCCATTGGGATTTCAGTGTTGTACTTAGCTTTTCTCTCATCCAAGCATATTAAAGTCCATAACTATTGGACTTGATGTAGAGAAGTTTCATAGCACAACATTCAGGCCAATATGTCTAGTTGAGGTTTCTGTTCATACGCAATACCCACTGTGGTCTGGTGAGTAGTAACTTGGGGGAAGAGAGCGTAGTATTCACTAAACTCAAGTATTAGCTAAGAATTTGGATGGACAAGACTTCCCACGTCACTGATGGACGAAATAAGAGACATTGCTCTGAGCAGTCTCAGTGATTCCTAATCATGTTTTGAGAAAGTGAAACTTTAAGCAAAATTTAGTTATTCTTTGTGAATATCCAGCCACAAATTAGCATTTGTGATATTTCTACGTGCACACTGAAATCTAGCAGAAGAGTTTAGCTTTCAGCATTAACTTCTCCTTGTGACCAAGTTGCATCATGTTATCAAAGAACCAAGGAAAAGATTTGAATGCAAGTGAAGTTTTTCAGTCAGATTTTTTTCAGATTACAGTTACCCTGTATGCTGCTTGTGCAGGAAAAGACTGGGTGGAAAACACAGGAAACAAAATTAAGATGAAAAGATGAGTCACTGGATTTTGAATTTCAATTATGGAAAGGTAATAGACTAGAAACTCTAAATTAATATAATTTATTGCATTGCACAAATGATTTTTTTTTTTTGGAGACAAGTAATTGCAGAAGACCTTCCCAAAAATAAGTCATAATGGGTAGGAATGTCAAATCAGGAATGTGTAAGAGAAAGAGAGGAATTACAATTCAGTGTGGACTTCCTAACAAATAAGGGGTTTTTATGCAGAATGTAAAGGACAAAGAAATAAACTTGTTTTAAGGAATAAGGACATGATGCCTGAAATAAGCATACATTGTGCATATTATCTAATGGAGGCAGGTATCTGAATTCAGAGCAGAAATCTCAGATTTCATCACAGCATTGTTGACTTGTGGTGTTAACACAGGTTTTGCAATGAAACAATCATGCATATGAAGGTATGCCAACAGAAATGAAGAAATAGATTTATCTGCTTCTCCAGATGTATAAAACTGATGAAAAACAACTGGTAAAATGTATTGGTTTAAACCTATCATCTTTCCTGGACAGCCTCAGTTGGAGGAACATCCTCACCTTGGACAGCCATGGGCAGGGGAAGAGGTTGTGATGCACCAGAGGAAAAACAGGAGCAATATACAGGATAGTGAGGAATGTCATGAACTGACATATTTCTGCAGTGGCATGGCAAGAAACAGAGATGCTCAAGTTTTGTTTTCACCTACTGTGCTGGCCAGTAGTTACAGTTCTGACATTGTGTTCCTTAAATAAATGTTGAGATGTTCCTTAAATAGAGTTTGGGAGTTGCAGAAAATACAACTAATAATTTGCAGTGTTTTTCTAGATAATGCATTAGTTAAAATAAGTTTCCAAAGATAGTTAATCTCTGTGCTTTTGTGGTTATGCTTCTTGGAGTTTGGAAAAATCCCACTTAAGATCTTTGTTTCTTGGACTGAGATTTTCCACCAGGAAGTAACTGGCAGGTATGATGAGTCTTCTTTCCCCAAAACATTGTCTTAGTATGTCAAAGCCTGAGTTCACTGTCTTACATACATTTAGAAAGTGGAGATTTTATTGGACCCTTATTAAGCCAATGAATAGTGAAAAAAGCAAAGAACACAGTATGAAGGTTTCTTAGATGCTGCTCTGCTGGGTTCCTGGTCATTCTTTTTTATTGGTTTTATTTGTCTGTGGTTCACCATTTGTGTTGATCAAGGAGGAAGAACCACTTGGCCTTAGGAAAATGAGAGAATAGTCACTACTTATTGTTGCTTTAAAGAGCAGGGTGGTCTAAAGCACACGCACAGCTTTGGCTGCCTTCCTTTGTGCCATGTGTGTGGGACCCAAGGCTGGGTGCTAATGGGCTGCATCACTGCTAATGTATTCAGGGAAAGACTGGCACTACAATTCTAGGTGTAGCCCAGTACTTAGGAGAGCATATTTATAATAGTTCAATGTGATGTGAAACTAGACGATTGAACTCCTTTCTTAATGTTTTTTAGCCTTGTTTTATTCTAGAAAACCATTGGTCATTCTTGCTAGTTTTGGGAAGCTTTTACAACTGAAGAAGGCTTTAGAGATCAGATTTTGAAACATCACCACTTGTTTGTGTCTGAAAATCTGTCTTGTGAAAGTAGTCAGCACCAGACTGTTCTGAAAACTCATGGGGTTTTGACAAGAGGCACCTAGCTGGTCTCACAATTACGAAGACTGTACTGGTACAATTATGCTTAGGTCATCTGGTTTTTTTGGAGTGTATTAAATTCACACTGCAGAGGAGTGTGAAAGTAAATCCCAGGTGAATAGGTATTATGGATTCTTTATGGGAGTTGCAAAGAAATGCCTACTGAGTATTCAGTCCTGACTTTCTGAATATAGGAAAAGATAACCATTCTTTCCTCTCTGCAAATCCGGAGTGTACCTCAAACTGACACATCTTTGTACCAATTCTCCAAAATACAGTGCTTTATCCATCATTACTGAAAGTTGTTAGTATCCTTTTTGTTAATTTTCTCACATTGCAAATGTGGTTCCTGATCCAGTCTTTCTTCCTTGGAGGAAAGTTGTCAAAAATAAATAATATTATTAACAGCACATCTTCATTAGCTGAGCTTTCTTCCCACTGCGCATTATCAGTCTCAAGTTTCCTTCGCAAAATATCTTTATTGTTTTTTCAAAAGCTTATTTGTCTGCCTCTCCTGCATTTTGAGATAAATTTCAGCTTCACCAACTTTAATTTGAAGGTTAATGCCAGTAAGAGTCCTCAGGTTAAGAAAAAAGCTGAAGACTGAGTGATAATAGAAGAGCTTTACAGAAATAGGGTATGGTAGGAAGAATGTGAAAATGGAATGAAAAGGATAAGAGTATGGTGGGATAGTTAAAGGACAAGTTAAGAATTAATAGCATTTTATGTGGGGAGGTAGCAGTTAAAGGTTCAAGAATGAAGTGGGTGAGTATGTGTGTCTCAGAGACTTTAAACTGATTGTGTCTGCATTATAATGGCTTTTAGAAGATGTCCTCAAGGCCTACTGGATGTTCCAAATTTCAGTCGTGTGTTTCTTACAAACGTAAATTAGCTAAACTATTTTCATTTGGTAAATCATAGATGTGGATTGTGTTTTCTTCCAGGTTGTTCAAATGGAATCAGTTAATCATTAGGTGACTGAGAAAACTCTTTATGATTGTACTTCTGTGATAGCTACACTAAACAAGACAGTCCATATTTAGATTTCTAGGATTGTTTGCTTTGCTAGAGACAACAAAAGCGTTAGCATAGGATTCAACTTCAGATTTGTGAGTTTGGGGAGACTTTCTGCAATGGCTGTCAAATCGTTGAGCTACCATGTAACATTTTAGATGAGTAAATGTTTCCTAACAGGAACCTTCTCTGCACAGTTGTGATTAAAGCCCATCTGGCATCTGATCACTGCACAGCCTCTCACTCAATTGATTTGGAAGGGAGATGGTGTGAAAACTCATTGGTTTGAGATAATGATAGTTTAATAGGTAAAGCAAAACCTGCATTTGCAAGCAAAGTAAAACAAAGGAATTCATCCCCCACTTCCCATGGGCAGGCAGATGTTCTGCCATCTCCAGGAAAGCTGCACTCCACCATCCACTAACAGGGACTTGGGAAGACAAATGCTATATACATCGAATGTTTCTCCCCTTCCTTCCTTGTTTTCCCAGCTTTATATGCTGAGCATGACACCATATGGCCTGGGGTATCCCTGTGGTCAGTTTGGGTCCGCTGTCCTGGCTGTGTCCCCTTCCAACTTCTTGTGCACCCTCAGCCTCCTCACTGGCAGGGCAGGATGAGAAGCAGAAAAGCCCTTGACGCAGTGCAAGTGCTGTTCTGCAATAATGAGAACTTTGCTTTGTTACCAACACCATTTTCAGCACAGATGCAAAACACAGAGCGATACCAGGTACCGTGGCAGAGTTTAATTCCAGCTCAAACCACTACAACAGTGCAGAGTCAAACATTGATTACAGAGCAAAGATTTGTTTTAAACTGTGCAAAGAGGAGGAAAAAACAGTAAAATGTTTTGTGGATGAGTAAAGACTACAAAGTCAATTAGGAGCCAGAAGCCCTGTTGGAGCAGCAATAGATATTCAGTGATCACTAAGAACATAGGGCCAGTTGTCTTTTCACAGGATTATTTCTGTTCCACCAGTGGTATTTCAGGCTATTTTTTCCAGGGACAGCCAAGTGAAATATTAAATATTTATCAAATATATGTAAATGCAACTGAAATGAGATTATCTTGTTGGTCCAAATGGATTAAATAAAAGGGCTGCTTAGACAGAATCTTGTTATATAGCAATACATTATTTAATATGTTCAAAACCACCTGTGGGATAAATTCAGTTTTCCTAGGCACAGCACTGTAAGACACTACGTTGCTGGTTTGTGGGCAGCCCTGCAATTCTGAGCTGGTAATGAAATTAGTTACAGGTAGAAAGGTCGAGGCATTTAAGAGTAGGATCCACAAAGTCTAAATTAGCCAGGAGGAAATCAGAGAAGGGGAAACAGAGGTCAAGCTTGTTCTCATTCAGAAACATAAGTAGGATTTTGAGATGTGACATGCTGATGGGAAGGTGAGTTTTTTCCAAATCTTGGGTCATTTGTCTAAATGGCTTTTTGGTACCCTGTGTGTGCACCCTCTTACAGCCCCCAGAGACAATGTTCTATTTTGCTAAAGCCATCACCACTGAACTGGAAGAGGTGAGAGGATGAAGATGCAGGTGCTCAGCAGATTTAGGGACACGCTTGAGCAGTGTCACTGCTGAGTATGGAAATCCAGGGTTATGGGAGAAGTCGGAAAATTCCATAGAAACTAGTGCCTCTGAGATGGTACAGAGCAGGTCTGTCCTCTTTTGCTCCAAGATTTTCGCTCATTTTCCAGTTGTCTTCATATTATTTTCCCACCTCTTTTTCCAGGCCTGTATTCTGAAACACACAAGCCACATCTTGCCAAGGTCACTCCAGCCTTGTGTGAAACCCACCACAGAAGATCCTGACTTTCCCTTTTTCCCTAGCCCTAGGGAAGGGTTCCCCTGAGGCAGGGAGATTTGAGGGGCCAGCAGTGGTTGTGTGGGCAGCGGTGTGGGGAGCAGAGACACAGCAGGGCTGTGGGGCAGATGGAGCTGGGCATCAGCTACTGAAATGTGATTTTCACATGGATGTTGGCACCCCAACTTCCCCCTCAGGCCAGAGTGCTGTCCAAAGTAGTGTCATTGCAGGGGTAAGGGGGAGCTGTGTTTGGATCCTGAGGGCGGTGTGTCCCAAATCCTTTGGGAAACAGCTTGGAGTAGTGTGGACCCCACCACCTCTGCTGAGAAGGGTCCAACACATGAACCACCAGAGCCCTGGCTTCAGCCTTTCCCTCTGCACGGACTGGACCCACAGGCTCCCCAGACATGGCTGCAGGAAGCTCAGGTCACCCTCGGGCTCTCTGGCTTCTTCTCTGGAGAGCTCAGGTCACCCTTGGTTTCCTCAAATGTGACTGCGGAGAGCTTGGTTTGCTTTTGGGCAGCACTAGCTGATAAACAGCCACATTTTCAAAGCAGCTCAGCAAGCTGTAAACCCCCAGGGGCACAGGGCAGGCTGGAGCGAGTGCCCTGAGAACGCCCAGACCCCCTGAAAGCCCGGCTCACTTTGTCCAGGCAGAGTCTGGAGCAGAAAGGGCCCAATGCCATCATTCTGCTCCCATCCATGACCCTGGATGCACAGGAGGCGGGAGGTGGAGCTGCCAGGGGCAGAGGGGGCAGTTCCTCCGGTGTCTGTTTAAAGAGCATGGTGTGGTGTGTATTTAGGGCCATTTGGAGATAAGTGCTGCTCTAGGAGGAGGGCGCAGTGAAGTGCTCTCAGGCAAGAGCAACTTTTTGAGCTGAGACTTCACTCTCACCTGCTGGCATGCCACCCCAAAACCAGGCTAGGCAGAGACTTCTGATCAAAGGGGGAAAAGTTGTGAACGATGACCTCTCTGTGGTGGCTGATGTGTACGTGGAAGATGGAGTGGTACAGCAGGTAGGGCCACACCTAAACCCGGAGCCCTCGACTGGACTTGTTGTTCTGGATGCAAGCAACAAGCTGGTGATCCCTGGGGGCATCGACACTCACACACACATGGAGTTCCCTTTTATGGGCAGCAGGTCAAAAGATGACTTCTATACTGGAACCAAGGTGGGTGAACATATGCATGTCTGTGTGTGCATCTGGGCTTTTGCAGAGAGGGATGTCTGCTGGTCATTCAGTATCTCCTCTAAAAGAGAGAACAGAGAGTGAGTCAAGCATGGGCAATTGTTCCTGTCCCTGTCCCTTTTACTGGGACATTGTCATAAAGCAGTTACCCAGAGGTTCACCCTCAACCAGTATTTTATTTGGGTTCCTTCAGAAACCGTTGTGACTGTGGGGGTCAAGTGGGGCAGGCATTAACCCTGGCTGTCAGCACACAGACTACAGCCTGCACTGGTACGGGCATCAAGCTTCATACTTTTCTGAGCAAAGGTTAACTAAAGCAGCAGTTTAATTTTCCAGTGCCTTTTGAGCTCTTCTGTGGTAATCTGATCTTTCTCCTCTGTTAACATGAGGGAATGCAGGCTTTTCTTGTCATACCTACTGTGTCTCTCAATCAAAGTCCACTTCAAATAAGCTTTCTAAAAGTACCTAATTTCTCCTAGTTTTACACTCAGAATAGGGTTTTTTTCAGCTTTTTAGCTGATCTCATTATATTCCCTGCATATGAATAGTGTATCAATTACTCATATTAACAGTATTATGCATAATTTCCATACAGTTTCCACACCCCAAATTTTCAAGGTACTTTTCTAAGAGCTTTGTTGTGCAGACTGACATCCTTCATTCACAGAAGTGATCACATTGCCCTACTTGGCTTGTCTGCTAGCCAGCACCTTTACCAAGACTGTTATGCCCAGTTCCTCTCAGAGCAGAACTGGGGTTAACTAAAAAACAGAAAATAAGTTTTTAAGACTTTTTGAGTAACTCTGAGGTACTTATGGGATAGGGAAGCTGCAAAACAGAGGCTGCATGCACAAAACAGGATTTCTAGATGGTCACTTTGGTGTCTACAAGAAAATTCCAGATCCAGCTTAGTGATCAGATGTCAAAAAGTTAGATATTGTGGCTATCCTTAACCCAGGTCAAAGTGTGGGAAGGGTTCAGACCTATTCACTGAAGGTCATCATCTGACAAATATTTTGGCAAGAAATTCAGGGAGACAGAGTTGTATTCCAACTATTGCTAAATATGCTACAATGATTAGCTAAGTTCTACCCATTCAGTTGAATAAGTAAAGCCACCTCTCTTTACAAATAGAGGGGGGGAAAAAGATGTAAAGGATAAAAAGAGACTTTGAGTGGAGTTGTGGAACCCATGACTTTTTCTTTTTTCTTGAAGTCTATAAATTTTCTTTAGTTCTAAATCCTATTTAGCAAATAAGTCAATCAGTCTTGTTGAAAAATATTTGACAGTTTGAACAACTTTTCCTGGAGAAAATATTTTGCTCAGTTCACCAGAGATTTACATATATTTTTGTCACTCTCCAAACTTCTCTTTTTGCAAAATATACTGATATATTTACAGTTTTGCTTCTGAGTTCTAAGTGAACCAAAGAAAGGAAGAGACTGGCTGTTCTAGAAAAAGAGTGAGACAGCAGGAATTTCAGTTGTGTATATTTTGATCTGAATTGGTCATACCTGTTTACAAAGGGATGTTGTTCAGAGCAATAGAGAGAATTTATTTTGCTAAATTGGGAGACAGCAACAAAGGAATTTCTGTATGGGATCAATTTCTTTTAGTCAAGGATCTGGCATCTGGGTGAGTTTTTTTCCTCCAAAGGAAAAAAAAAAGTAATAATTCAATTGTCAAAAAGCAGAGTGAAAATTATTGGTTAAAAAGCAATTTTTGATAACCATACATTTAAAAAGTAAGGTTTTAGTTTATTTATTTACTTAACAATATTTATGTGAAGGATGTAAATTCCTCATTCTATTTAAAACCCTCTATACAGTTTTACTAAAAGTACCCTGTTACTAACAAAAATAGACATTTAAACACTTTTAAAATCTGGTGTTAGACAAGAGGTTGGGGATTTTCACAGTGTGTTTTCAAATTCAATGTGGTTTTTTTGTCATTGTTGTGTATTTGGCCCTTAACACTTGCCTGTCACACAGGCTGTTTTTTTCTACTACATAAACTGTGAGGAAGCATTTCTCAAGTTGACTATGTTCTTCTTCTTTCTCAGTCATTCCCCACACTTAAGGAAACTCACTGATGCATGAACACTTACAGACACATCTCCAAATCTTTGATAAGTTTTTGTACATGTGCAAAAGCTTCTCCTTCAGCCTGAGAATTTCACCTGGATTCTCCTGAATACCTTTTTGAGAACATTTTTCTCATAGCAGATGATATTAATCTCCACAATCATTTTGCAAGTCTGGACTTTACTCAGGGAAACTCCTCAGGTGGCTTTTGGTTTTCAGATCAAAAGCCACCTGATCTGGTTTGTATCCAGATCAATTGTTGTAAGGCAGTTGGAGAGAGTGGGAGGAAATTTGCATTCTTTCTGACTGCTAAATATTAACTTTCTTCTTTTCAGGCTGCTGTAGCAGGAGGAACCACTATGATTATTGACTTTGCCATCCCTCAGAAAGGTTGTTCTCTTATTGAAGCCTTTGATACGTGGAAAAGCTGGGCAGACCCTAAAGTCTGCTGTGATTATTCATTGCACGTGGCAGTTACATGGTGGAGCAACAAGGTAGACATATGAGCTGGTTTTCAGTTCCATAAATTGGTACCACACCTGCTTTGAATTCACATGATAAATATAGCTTGCTGGTTAGTGTTTTTGTGATTAAAAACAACATTTGAAATACCCTATACCCTTCTAAGAGTACATGTATTTGAAAAAATAAAGCAAGTCTGCAGATAGCCAATATCTTTGGATAATACTGCACAAAGTCATAGGTAATGGTTGTGCAAGAGCAAGACCAGGCAGGCCAGTGGGAGAAAGGGGTGTTTTCAATAATTTTGTCTTTTGTTACTTGAACACTTGATACTTTATGCTCTTGATGAGTTTTGGTGGTTTTGGTTTTTTGGTTTTTGGTTTTTTTTTCAAATAAATTTATACATGAAAAATATGGTACTTGACTTCATTTGTAGAGGAAGACTCTTCCTGGGTAACTGCAGTAATACCCCCTTTAAGTAAAGCAGGACTGGAGCCAATAGTAAACTGAATGTGAAATAATCTAAAAAAACTTTTTTTGAATTTACATATGGGAGAATCATCTTTGTTGAGTGGCTGTTTGCTGATAGCCTGAAAGCTTTACTGAATAAATTAATTTTTCAGGTGCTTGATATCTATCTGAATGTGACTCATGTTTTTCAAGATGACTTTGGATTCTTGGAGAACTATGCATCAGTACACAGATATATTAAGTAAATTCCTATTTTATATATGAGTACTTCTTCTAATTTTTAAATTCTAAAATATATGCACCAAAGCCTTCAGTCTGCAAACTACACATCTTTGGTGTTCTGGGTACTAAAAGAAGCTGATCACAACTTCTAACTTAAGGCAAAGTAATGAAATAAATTCTCCAATGAAATTTGAGTAAGGTACATTTGAAACAGCCTTAGTAGACAACAGTGGAATTGTACTGACAAACCCAGTAAAACTAGGCAGGTGTAAATCAATGAAATTTTCTAGTTTATATTAATAATTTAGCTGTTTTTAAAGGCCAAGATTTAATGAAATAGAAAGTCTGGGCATTTTGTAGCTGCAAAATACCTGGGTGAAGATGATATTTCATGCGCATCTGATTAACTCTCATCTCCTCAGGATTTGAAGTATTGATTAAAAGCATGCCTTCTTTGCAAAGCCTTCTGTTAGTCATAGTAAAAAGAGAAGGACAGGATAAATGGTATGCCTCTATATTTGTGCCAGAGCAGGGCCTTTTGTCACGTATTTATTTGATAACTCCCATTCAAGATCTGCTCCCATCCCTCCTCTGGATAAGTAAAAAAAAATTTCCTTGAGTTTTATATAAATCCTACCTTTCTTGGGCAGATCCAACCACATTCTTAGAGAGAAGATGAAAAAACAATATTTTACTTTTTGAAAGGAATTAATCCCATGGAAATTGAAACAGCGTTACAGATAGATGTCAATTACTGTTACCATAATTTTACTTGGAAGAGAGAGCCAAAATTATGTAATATAGGGTTCTAGCTAACCAGTTGTGCAAAAAACCTTCAGACTAAAATATATGTCTTTCTTTCTTTGGGATGTAATGTTTTGCTGGGCTTCATAGGCTCTGGCAGAAGCAGGGAATCCTATCAAGCAGTGAATACAAAGAAAAACCCAAAAAACCACAAAACAAAACAAAAAAAACCAAACCAACCAAACATACACACAAAAAACAAAACAAAACCCACAAAAACAAACAACAACAAAAAAACCAGGCTTCCGCTTAGCATATTGGAGCTGTTTTGTTTGACAACAAAATGTTTCAAAAGGCTGTGTGTTGTTTAGAGTCAGGACAACGTTCTAAAAGATTAAATCTTTTCTGTCACTGTGTTGTTTGCCAGAAGCTGCAGCCTATTGCAGTCCAATTTTGAAAATCAGTTTTGCACAAATGTCCATATTGTGTGAGTTGGATACATTGACTGCAATATCAGAATGGGTGTTTTCAACATCAGGAGGTTCATTTGAAATAAAATTCTGCTTTATCACCTTTTGTAAAAAGCATTCTCTTCCTGCAATTAGCTTGTGCTTCCAGTATTTGCACTGCAGTGCTACTCTTTTATATACTCTGAGAATCAATTTGATACAAGAAGTATTGTCTAAGTCACTCTTTAAATATGTGACTTGGGATATTTGTACTCAACATATGTTTGATGGGTGAGTAAAGGCTCAATTACAATTTCCTCATACAAAATTATTAACATGTAAAATGTAATTGCTGTGTTTTTCAGGTGAAGAAAGAAATGGAAAGTCTTGTTCTAAACAAAGGTGTCAACTCCTTCAAGATGTTTATGGCCTATAAAGATGTATACATGGTTAATGATGAGGAGCTGTATGAAGCCTTTTCCTGCTGTAAGGAACTTGGGGCAGTTGCTCAAGTCCATGCGGAGAATGGGGAACTAATTGCACAGGTGCACATTTGACATTTTGTCCATCAAAGTCAGGATTATATATGGTCCTAACCCTAGGTGTCTCCAAATATAATCAGCTCAAGTAACAGGAGCAAATCCAGAAATAGGGAGAAAGCTTCATCGACTGGGGACAAAAGTCTCTACATCCCTAATGTATAGTTAGCCCACTTCACACTTACTACAGCCACCTTAGCACTGTGTGAAGGCTCTGGGGGAATAACTACACTGGTTATACTCGACACCAGTTATGACTCAAGTGGCTGGAATAGAACAGTTTCTTCAATTATTCCAGTCAACTGTGCTGTGACTCTGCCCCAGGTCCCATAACGGAAATGAATTCATTGCTAAATCATCTCAAATCAGCAAATCTTCAGTTCCTGGAACAGAGAAGGGACAAAACCTTTTGCCTCTTAAAACCTTGGAGTTTTCAGAGGCCCTGGATATGCATCTTTGTGCTTAGTCAGGATTTTTCCTTTTTTTTTCTTTTTTTTTTTTTTCCTATGAGGGTTAGTAGCATCATTGCAGTTACTGGCTGTGATATTTAAGAGTACATATTGAGAGAGGGGTAAGGTTTTCAAGAGCAGTGATTTAATCCTGCAAGGCAGTGGAGTGTGTTCTCTGAATTTACTTAGGTATTCTGAGACCTGAGTTTATTGAGAGCTATATCAGATTTCAGATAAAATTGTAGTAACTTATTTTGGGGGGAAAAAAATCACAACTGCCTAGATTTTTTTTCTTGAACTGGCTGCAATGGCTGGTTCAGAATCCATTTGACTGACAGTATGCTCATGACAGCATGGCTACACTTTAACTGATTCTTGCATGCTTTTGTGTGGTCTTCAGGGTGCAAAGAAGATGCTGGCAATGGGAATAACTGGTCCTGAGGGTCATGAGCTGTGTCGTCCTGAAGAAGTGGAAGCTGAAGCCACACAAAGAGCAATTACCATAGCAAATGCTGTAAACTGCCCCCTTTATGTAGTCCATGTAATGAGTAAATCTTCAGCAAAGGTGATAAGTAATGCACGAAGAGAAGGTAAAAGTCCTAATTCTTTTATGCTTGGACAATGGCATTGGGGGAATGGTCATGGAAAACTGAATACAGCATTTGTGTCCTTCTTGTCGTGGGTGTCGTAAGCCTCAGAACATGGGTGAATTTCTCAGACTGGGATGTCTAAACTGTGTCTTTGTGTGTTGTTGGGCCCAAGGGGAGCAGTGTCGAAGAACAGCAACCAGAAATGAGCCTTTCCCTTCTCCCCAAAGCAAACTCTTTTCCCCTTTGTTTTGTACCTCCAAGGCCAAAGTGATAGCCAGGACAGCATTACCACCTTAAAAATTACGTGACCAGTTCAAGACAATAAATGTTCTGCTATTCCCCTCCCCTGAGTTAGTCTGTAAGGCTTTAGCAGATATCTTGATGAGAAATTCTACAACAGAGACCACAACACATTTTTACAGACAGTGCCATGATGTGACCACGACTCCTATTCCCTGGGCATCTTCATGGTGAAGATGACAGTGTCTGAAAGCCTTGATTCCTGCCAGTGCAGGGTTGCTCAGGTTTGCCCTGCAGTAATCATAAATAATTCTGGTCAGCCAAGGGGGCCTGACCTTCCTGACCATCTGTTGGGCAGACTAGAAGCAGCCTGAAGGCTGGAGGTGTTCAGGATGTTTTATCTCCTCATCTAGAAGTTCATCCAGAGCAGCATGTGGAACAACAGCATTGTGAGGAGCCATTATCAAGGTGAAAGGAGCAGGACTGAAGCTCATGATTTGGAGGACCTAAAACTATCTGTCCTCATTATCTTTTTACATCTTTTGCATTTAAACCTTGTTTTCATCTGACTTGATATGAATTTCATACAGACCTCCGTTTCCCTATTTCCTGTCTTTAGATAATGCCTACACAGGGAGTATAGATTATTAGTATGAGGTCTTGATAAATCAAAGCAGTGATGTCATTGTGCTAATATAGATGAATATGTTTATGAATAATGTGTATGACCGTGACTTCTAGTGAGATTTAGCCGTAATTCAAGTTTATAAAAGAATTTATCAGAATATATTTTAATAGCACATTTTTTTGTACTGTGCTATATTGGATTCCTCCACTAGGTGCCAGTGCTGCCGGGGATGTGGATTATATCCATCAGTGCACAGTTATTTGTATGTTCACAGGCGTGGTGTGAACATTAACTACAAGAAGCTATAACAACAGTTGAAATACCCAGATTAAAGATGAAACACTGGCTGTGAACATAAGAGATAAGACAATGTTTTATAATACACTATTCAAGTAAAGAATTTTATACTGACAGTAAATACTGCAAAACATTTGTCAGGCATGTGTTGTAAGAATAGTCTGCAGTGCCAGTTTGATTACTAAGGATAGATGAATGCTTTTCTAATCTGTACAAAATAAAAATTGAGAAAATTTATGTACATTGTGGTGCAAATTGTATTTTATAGCTTCCTGGGCTGATGCAGTCAGATTCATCAACGTTTGCCTTTGTGCACAGCAACATATATCATATCTCTATAATTCATATCTATCTGCATAGAAGTGTACTGTTTAGAAAATAGAAATCTAAGATTGATTAAGAAATTTCAAAAGAGAACTAGAGTACCACAAAGGCAGTTACAAGAACTGTAGTTTTTAATGAGACTGATCTGTATAAATTTTGGTAATTGGAAATTTATTACTGTTGGTTTCAGTAGAAGTTACTTTCCATTTGTCAGTAAAGAATGGTAATAGAAAGCAAAGATTTCCAAAAAAATAAATAAAATAAAATTTAAAAAAATCTCCAAAACTCAAATATTACTGGAAGCCTCTCAAGCATTTGAAATATTCACTCTAATCCAGTTTATTCATCTTTTCAAGATTATTTTTCCATGTCTTGATGCTAGCTTCCTGCTATTTACAATTGTGAAATTTGTCATGTTCCTTTCCCAGCACTTAGCATGAAATAAAAATTGTGTGCACATATGCATCCCTGCCCATCTCAGAGGAAGATTGATATCCCTTCCAATTCTATCACTGACCTCAGGAGGGGATGACCTTCAGTGAGTGAAATTAATTTTCTGGTTGACAGTGTTAACCAGTTTTCTGGTTAACATTGCTTCTCAGATTTTATGGGATAGTGATTTTCCTAGTCAGAAATGTAAGTTAGAGCCCAATTCTTCCTTGTCAATTATTTAGCTATACAAGGTGAGAGCTAATATTAGAGACTGAAGGCCTGATAGAACTTACTCAAGACAGTTGGTATAATTCTGTTGTCTTCAGTGAGCTATAGCTCAGACCTGACAGGCTAAAATCAGTCATACACACTGTAAAGAAAGAGCAGTTCTTATTCTAGATTAAGCAAACTTTAAGAGAATCCGATGAGTGAAAGTCTTTCCTTCTTTCCTCCACGCCAGAGTTCACCATCTATGTCTGCTTTGATCTCCAACAACACCACTCAAGGAAGGAAACCTCCAGATTATAGAAGCACATTATTCGTGTACATCAGTAATAGCTGCTGAATATTCAACAGGGAATTCAAAATTCCACATTATGACTATGTCAGAGGACAGGCTAATTCCTGCCCCCATCCTGTGCTTTTTGGGGAGCCCTCCCAGCCTGTTTGCCAAAAGCAATGGTTCATCAGTTCTCCACTGAGATGGCCATAGAGAGCGCCTCTCTGTCAGAACTGTCCTTGCTTGTCTCAGTGGGCTCTTTCTTCATCCATGTGCAAAGCGTGACCTCAAATATTGATAAAACACGTAGAGAAGCTGTATTCTTCTACAGAAGGGCAGTCTGATATATTTGCGTGCATGACAGTCTCATTCCCTTAAGTGGGAGGGCAAAAGGGATTCTCTTCCTGCTATTGTGTAAAATCTTCCCTCCAATGAGAATAAGAGGCTGTAGAGCTCTGGTGTCAGGCACTGCAGCTCCTTCTCCTTATCAGGATTGCCTGATGTGAACTTCCTGGGGAAAATTAAGGTGGCCCCGTCACCCATTTCTGCCACCGGAAATGCCTGTGGAGAGAGCAAGGCTAGTAAAATGTGATTTAGGGATAGATGATTTATAATCTCCCCCCCAAAAAAATGCTTTCAATCTAAGTGTGCCAAGGCCTGGAGACCACAGAATGGTTCAGGTTGGAAGGGACCTTAAAGACCATCTAGCGTGATGATTAAAGATCATGTCCCTTTCCTCATTCAATGTGCTGCTACAGCCAGGAAAATGGGACTTTCTAGTGGAGACCTGGAGAGCAAAATCTTACTGAAAAAGTCAATTTTTTTAAAAAAATGCTCGTTTTTTAAAAAGTGCATACAAAAATATGTATTTGGACAGATTCTAAGATGCTTCCTTAGACTTGCAAGGTTGGTTCCTACTATCAGTCACGGGTTATGTCTTCAGTTATGTCTCCTCTCAGTGAGAGGAAAAGGAGGTCCGTTGCTGAGGGTATACAAACTCTCAAGCTGATTCTGAGCACAGGAGTGAAACTAAAAATCTCAGCTTTTTAGTGGTCTCATAAAGGATAGCTCAGGTGCAGACTGTATAGAGCCTAATGGATGCAATGCTATCCCTGGTTTAATAAACTCAGCCTTGCAGTGCTGCTCCTTGCAGAGCACAGCTTGTGAGTATCTTTGCCCCTTGACCTTAAGTGCTTCTAAAACTTCTACTGGATTAAGTACATATGGACCAGATTTTCAAGTCTGTATATGTTAGTTGGTGTTTATCAGTATTGTAACTCTTTTTAGGTTCTGGTAAGCAGTAAAAAAATTTGCAATTGAATGTTCTTTTTAGTAAAGTAATTATTAAAAATAGCCCTTGCTAGCCAGTTTGGGCATCTGATAAAAAGTCACCAAATACACAGCAGTTTCTCAGCTGCTCAGAGGTGTCCAGAAGACCAAACCACAGAACACTTGCTGGTTCTTTTTTTTTGTTGAATGCTGGAAACATAACAATTTGAAAGTCTTGATTTATTACTGCATTACTTCACCTCTATGCCTATAGGCAGAAGCCAATCAAGCTAGAAGAACCTTAATACAGAATTTCCTTGTTGCCAGTTGAGCTAAAAGAGCCTCAGCGCAGCATTTCCTTTTTCTTGGGATTAAAGCAGAATCTTGATATTATTGTATCCTTCAGTCTGGCTAGTCATGGCCCAAATGAAATACAAGAAATTGTACATTCAGCAGAATTGTCCAGAGGTAGTCTGTTGAAACTGCAGTTTCAGACTCAAAATCACTTGAGGGAATATTTTCCACTCCTCCCCACTCTCAGGAACAAAGGGAGCTGGTCAACTCAAATTCTGACAGCAGAAATACTGCCATCAGCTATAGTACATAAGTTAGAATCAGTTCAGCATATCCGACTGGGAGCTTGGAAACTTCATTTTCGTGTTGTGAAACTGAGATGAGAAAATTATTTTCTTCTTATTCTCTAAATTCTTTGTTAAACTAAAAATTTATTCTTTTCCTGCAATTTTAACTTTAATAATCTGTAGCTATGTCCTAATGATTCATAGCGCAGATTTACTTTGGATGAAAGCTTCTTTAGCTTGTTTAGATGCATTAGGAGAGGCACAAATCACACTTCCCTCTTCCTCCCCTTTCTGCTGGCTTTGATAATGAAAAATCTGTCAAAAGACTAATTGGTAAATATGACAGATTTGTTATATATACCAGACCTTCTTTGTATGCATCTAGATTGGTGGCAGCCTACCCTCAAATACAGTGTTTGGAGCTGCCCAGAGAAGGCCAAGATCTCCTGCAGGAGTCAGGGAAAGCCCTGAACTAAGGTGGATTAGGTTTTATCTGTCTCTTCTGGTTTCATCTATCTCTCTTCTTAGGTTTCATCATTCAGCTCTGAATTAAGAAAACACTGATCTGCTCAAGTCGCCTCATCAGTGAGTGGTCATATCACTTCCATGCATAGTCAGTGCTTTTAAGTTCTGAAAATAAGATGCAAAACCCAGTAAATAACTGCCAAAGTCATGTTTTCAAGTCTAAAATATGGTGGTCTCCCTCTGAGCTCAGGTATTAATCTACAATATATGTAGGCAAGTGGGACTGAGAGCTTAGAATGCTCCAAGCCAAAGCATCAATATGAGACAAGCACATTCAGCATGTCAGAACATGCTGAGGTGGTTGTAGGAAATCAGTAATGCTAATGGGGAGTGTTTAGGCTGTGGATGAAGTTTTACCAGGTAGTACTTGGAATAAACATACAATACAGTAACACCAGAGCAAACCTTGACACCAGAAATAAAATGGTATGAGGCCTTTTTGCAAGCCTAGCACCAAAGATTCCAGGAATGCCACTCGTGCAACGGGAAACATATTTTGAAAATAATCGAGCTCCTCAGTAGCTACCTATGCCAGTGCAGGAGTTGCAATCCAGTAGCTCACAGAATTAGCAGTCCAATGTACAGAGAGAAATCTGCAAAGGTTTGCTATGCTGTTTTCCAACAGTGCCATGAATGTGTGACTTACACACAGAAAGAGAGAGAAAGGTCACAGTTTTGTATCACGCAGAAATCACCAGCTGTGGCCTTGCTGGGGCAATGCAGTGGTTGTTCTAATAAAAGCTGTGCCTGGAGTGAAATCTGGCATCCACAGCAAAATACCCACCATCTGTAGGGATCAGGGGAGGCAGAAAGCTCTTGCTGGGACCCAGCGGAGGCTGCTTTTCACCAGCACCAAACTGCCTCTGAGTGGGTGTGGGAGGACCCAGCTCATTCTGGTTCTTTAGTGACCATTGCAGCTGGAGGCATTAGCACCTGCCAGCCACAGAACTCGTAAGTGTCTGGACCACTCGCTCAGGGAATTGAACACCTTGTTCTGATGAGTTTCAAACACATGATTCCCAGGAGGAAAAAGTAGTTAAAATATGTTAGCTCTGTCCAAAGACTAACAGCTAGTCTGCGTTGGGTGCCCTCTTCTGAGGAAACTAGGATACTGTGCAGCAAAGGATAACAGATTAAAATTTGGGAGATAACTTAAAATTAAATTATTTATAGTTTTTTATTTGGAAAATGTTTCTATACTTCTTAGTTTATGTGCCCTGCCATATTGTTCTTCCTGGCACAATTATAGCCTGACAATTGAAAGTGCCACCTTGCAAAGTCTGTATGCTATATATATTAACTTACACTGTTATGCAGTCAGTAATTTCAGAGTGCTAAACAGGTGCTACCAAGTATATGAATCTTAAAAATAATTAATGCAACTGAGGACTGCGTTCCTTTTGAAATGTCAATCACATTCCTAGTAAACAATATATAAAACCCATTATAGTGTATTTGTCTACAATTTAATTAAAAAACTAGCCCAAACAATGTTCTTAAGAGGAAATATATTGGGAGATCACTAGCAGAATATTCAGAACAAAGATGCTGTGTTATAGCTTAGTTTATTATGTCCTTCCATATGTTGGTGTTTAATTTTAAACACTCATTCAAATTTCAATTCATTGCCACGAAAAAGATCCTCAACAGAGAAAATACAAGATATGCATTTTTATGTTGTTTGATGAGGATACCTTTGCTTTACATTTTTCAGGAAAGGTGGTTTATGGGGAGCCTATTGCTGCAAGTCTTGGCACCGATGGCACCAACTACTGGAACAAAGACTGGGCTCATGCTGCAGCGTACGTGATGGGACCCCCACTGAGACCAGATCCCTCTACTCCTGGTTTCCTCATGAACTTACTGGCCAAGTAAGCAGATGAACAAACAGTGACAGCTGATACCCAAATGCACAGCAAATTTTGTCAGGAGTACATAATAGCAGGTTAATGCTCTGGAGATTTTGTAAGTACAGAATGTTACATTATCAGAAATGAGAAATGGAAGGGAAACCACAGATGAAAAACATTTCTGTTTTCATATTTTATTTCTCTGAACTGTTATGGCCTACTGTCCCCATCCGATTTTATACAATAAGCCTTGCCTTGCTCATACCACAGCAAAAGTTGTAATATGACCAGGAAGACAGTAAGGTTGTAAGTCAGTGGGAAATGTGTAAAACGTGGGGTCACAGTTTGATTTCCTGGGGTTTGTTGTCAGCTGCCTTTTTCACTTGAAATTTGAAAGTTGCATCAAAACTGAGCCTGCTAACTTCTGAAGGTACATATAAGTTATCCACTTCATAACATCTGCTTCAGAAGGAAGTAGAAAAATAAGGATCTTTCAGATATCTTCAGTTAACAAAACGTATGGTTTGCTGGTATTGCATTACCAATAAATGTTAACTCCACAAAAGGGTTGAATTTGACCGAAGAGCCTGTAAAGGTATGCCTGAGCACTGGCTGGCTGTTGTGCAGATCTGTAGTAATTTCAGAGGTCATATGGAGTGACACAGACTAAAATTGCCCAAAGTGAGGATGAAATTAAGCTGCTTGCTCTGGGCAAAGTGGAACAGTCCTCCATTGGTGGGACACCTTTGACATATCCAGAGTAGAAGTGTTAATGTTGGTGCTTGTTTTCCTCTGAGGGGTTTCTGAAGAGGAAACTACTTCATAGGGGAACTGGCTGTTTCTGTGGAGCCAATCTTGGTGGATGGGACTGAAGACAGGCTGGGAGAGCATATCAGTTTTTTCTTGAAGGATGGATGGCTCAATCTACCCAAGTTTACAACAAGTTTTCTGGTGGGGTACCATCTGGGATATGCTCTGATTCATAATGAACTTTGTTTTTCTGCAGTGGTGACCTGTCTGTGACAGGGACTGACAACTGCACCTTTGACATATGCCAGAAAGCTTTGGGAAAAGATGACTTCACGAAAATCCCTAATGGAGTGAATGGAGTGGAAGACAGGATGTCAGTCATATGGGAAAAAGGAGTTGTAAGTATACCAAAATATCCAAACATAGAGGTAATTGATTTCTCCAACAAAACATATTCTCTCAGCAGTTATTAACTCTTCAGTTTTGTCAAGTGTTTATATCATAGGATAACTCATTCAATTGAAAACCATAACATTCCTTACTAACTTTCACTTTACGGTCCTGGAAGATGGAAGAAGATTCTTGGTGCTTAATATATATCACTAAAGAATAATTTCTATTGTTTAGCAGTAAGGGATTGCTATTGTTTCAGTGGTAATGCAAGTACACTTCCTTGAAAATTCCATTTCAACACATAAAATGAAAATAAAAGGAAAAAGGTGCCCACAGTAGCAGCTCTATCAGCTGTGTATTTTTTCCTCCTTGATCTCTCTTAAACTTAGCCATTGGAGGAATTTCCACACTGGTGTGCCTGTGTACTTCTAATTTATATTTTAAGAAATGCTCCTCTAATGTGTGGCTCAGTCATGTGATCTGATGAAATGAGTACCTTCAAGTCCCACTGACTTCAGATGCTCAGTACCAACACAAGAATGGTCAGTGCTTCTCAGATAATGTCTGATGAGGGGGAGGGAAGGCAATCTCTTGAGGAATCTGCTGCATACTGGGTGTTACGATTGCTCTGGCTGATGCAAAACTGTAACATTTTGGAAGCTCTACTTCTATTTAATATTAAGCTCTCTTGCAGTAGTGAAGTCACGTTCACAATGCACTGTGAAGCATATTAATTTGTCACAGTATTACAACCTGCCTCACACACTTGGTAAGAATGTGGTTCATGATGTCCCTTGTTATCGGTATTTGGGATCCAGCTCCAGTTGGTATGTAAAAAACACACACTTGTGCCTATATTTACCTGCGGCACAGCTCTAGTGAGATTTTTTAATGGTGTAAACTGAATTTTGCCTTGTGGCTTATATGAAACTGAGACATGAATATGATAATCAGGTTGCTTTTGAACAGTGCATCCTGTTGGGCAAGATAATTTTTTTAAAAGTTCTTAAATTGGTAATATCCTCCCTTTTTTCACTTGTAAAATATTACACAGCTGTGTGAGTTTGTCTGAACACCTTCTCTCCCTTCCCACACACCATTACTTAGAAGAGCAGTGTTCACCATTTTCATTGTACTTTTCTTCTCAGATGACTGCTCACAAGCCACCATAAACATGTTTTTATGACATTCTGATTCCTAGACTGACCAGTCTGTGCGCAATATTACTGCCTGTTGGGGAAGATGAAACAGGAAGGCCTCGTAAATATGACTGCTTAAATTTTGAGTATATGAAACCTGTAAGTGAAATAGAATTGAAAGCAAGTTTCGATCTCTAAGATGCCAAGCCTCAGTTACTGAACAACTGGAAAACAATGCTATGGCCAGCTGTCTGTAATCCCCTTTTGATTAAACAATGCCCTTCTCCTTACCAAGAGTCCAGGGGTCAGAGCAGACCCTGCTGGCCTGGCAGGAGGGGTCCAAACGGTAGTGTTTATGGTAATGCAATGATTCTTATAGGCTGTATGTAAATGGTATAGGATTTGTATCTTGTACTAGATTGGTTGGTGTAAATTAGAATATTCAGCAGGGAAGCTGTTTTACTGTACTGTAAGGGACACATCGGCCCTTCTGCCCCTTGTGCACTTGCTCTCTCCCTCTCCCCTGAGCTG
Organism: Pardalotus punctatus; assembly: GCA_013400915.1. NCBI lineage: Eukaryota > Metazoa > Chordata > Aves > Passeriformes > Pardalotidae > Pardalotus > Pardalotus punctatus. Next base: position 621,459 of record VZTX01017212.1, read on the forward strand.
CCCCGGTGCCGCGCCCGCAGCTCCGCCGCCGGCTGCCCTCCCCTCCCGCACCCTGTTCAGCAATAAACCCGCACGCTCTGAGCCTGGACTGCCCAGAGCTCTGGCCAAACCGCCCGTCATCGCAGAGGTTTCCACGGCACCCCAAAATACCTCCACAGTGCCAGTGGAGCTGGCTTTCCAAACAAACAGTCAAGGAAGCTGGATTAAATTAGTTACATAGCAGTGGACAGCCCCAAGACACATGTATATCAATTACTATTTGCTATTTTGCTGAAGTGTCACATCAGCAAATCTGTTTTTGTACTCCTCGATTTCAACATTTACTGAGCACTACTGTTATTGCTAAAGAAATTTCCGAATCAGTTCTCCTATATTACACATCGTGCCTTGCCTCACCATTATAATCTTCTAGACTCTCCTTTATAGTCTCACCATTTTCCAAAACCTAGATACTTGAGAGATATTATGTTTCCTGAGGAAATTGCTGAGCAGGACAACAGATTTAAAGCCAGCTAAAACATTTGATTTCAGTTGACTTGGGACTGGATCCACAGTGTTTGGTTTAAAGTTGTCCTTTTTTTCTATTTTCTGCAAGATAAAGTAAGATAAAGTTATTGTATTTAGTGAAAGTACATTGCATTATGAGCATCTGAGACAAATATATCTTTTTACTTCTAAACTCTTCAATATGACATTTTTAAAAATTGATGTGATGTCACTCATCCTAGCTTTTTCAACAAGAGCATTTTTTCACTTCTTGTTTAAAAAAGTAATAAGTTTGCTTTTGTGTACTCTTTTGCAGTACAGTGGAAAAATGGATGAAAACAGATTTGTAGCTGTTACCAGCACAAATGCAGCAAAAATCTTTAACCTTTACCCAAAGAAGGGGAGAATTGCTGTGGGTTCTGATGCTGACATCGTAATTTGGGATCCTAAAGCTACAAGGTATGTATGGGAAGTCATTTCCCCCCCCATCCAGTCTTCCTGCAGAAAAAAAAACACAAAGCCTTTGTACAACGATAAGCCTTTGGGTGAGGTTATGATGATTTTAAATAGCACCTTGCATTAATTAATTACAGGGTTTTGCCTCCCACAACAGTGTATGTAAGGAGAGATCTTTGATCTCTAGATGGATTAAAAATATTCTCTCTGATTGCTGACCAAGTGCAAAAATTAAGAAGTCTTTACATTATGCAGCCAGGGCTTGGTATCCTAAGAATAAAAAGAACTTCCCTGGGATTTTAGAGAAACTCTGTTTAGTACTGGAGTATGTTTGAATTCCTCCCGCTACAAAGGGCAGGGAGAAGAGCCTGCTGCAGCATGACCCATTACAAACTTGTGTTTTGAACTAATAGCCACTTAAAACATGTACAAAGGTGGATTGAATTTACTTCTGAAGCTCAACCTGTGCCTGCTTATGCATTTATTTAAGGAATTTTCTGATTGTGTGCACAGTAATTCTGCTAGAACAGAGCTTGTCGCACCAACAGATGACAAAAGGTGTCCTGATGCCTCACCCTACATGACTTGATGACAGGGTACATTTTTGCTAGAAAGGGCATGAAGTGTCTTTCTAGGAGCCTCAACTCACAGTGTACTGTGAATTGCAGCTGATTCCTGTCTTCAGGTATGTCTACATCATCAGCCAACTCCATAGCCAGGACTCTATAAATATTTTAGGAATTATGTCTTGAGTCTTGCTCTTGGCTCTTGTGCCCATCGGGTCTTGTTTAAACTGCCTGGAAATGGTGTGGCAGCTGCCTGTCACAGAGTCAGGTCACCTGGGGAGTTGTCTCAGCTGAGATGCCTACAGGCTCTGTGAATGCGTCTCCAAAGTTCCAGTGCTGGGCAGGATAACTTAAATCTAGAGGAATTTTAACAACCGAGTTTTACCTCTGACCACCCGTGCACACAGCAGCAGCAGCAGCAGGTCGGGATGTGTTCTGGGATGGTGTTTTTTTTCATGCACTCAGCTCTAGTGAGCAGTGTGACCACACAACTGGGCTTTCAGCCCTTAATTTTTGGAAAGAAAAAAAAGTTGAAGGCTCTGCTCATGGTTGAGGAAAGTTCTGAAATGTAATTGGGCATTTCTGATCTTTGTAGCCAAATAGATTAAAAAAATCCAAAACCTTAATCCTAGATTTACCTTACACAAACAAAAGTCTTTTGACCAATCTTCTGGTTTTTTAATTTTTGATAATGTAATTTTCACTCATTATCAGCATGTCAAAAGCATATGAAAGTGTGAAATCTTCTGTTTTAAGCTACAACTTTTGAGGATATGGAGGTTGCTGTTCAGAAGTCCCACAAAAAAAACCTGACAGCACCAGCAAAAGAAGCTTCAGGAGTGTCAACAACCCAAATAAATATAGAGGCCTGCCCAGTGCTGGGTCAGGGAGATTTTCATGTGCATTATGCCTTCTGGCATGTTGAGCAAGCATATTTTGAGATACCAGCGCTGAGCTATTTCAGGACAGTGGAGCTATGAACTCTGATTAAAAAAAAAACCCTGAAGGATTGTTTTCTGAACTCTCTTCTGCTCTGCCTGGGGACAAATGAATTTAGAAGGATAGCAGAGTTCTGACAATGTTCTCAAGGTGCTTTGTCAGCTCCTCTAATTATTTATCTTTTTTGCCTCCCAAACATTCCTTCTGCTTCCCTTCACTGTCTCCTGAGTGCTCTAATTGCCTTTTCACCCACTGCAGCTGTGAAAGGTGCAGCTTTTGTTTAAGTATTTTTAAAACATTTAAACTGTATTTTCTTACTGAGCAAGCTTATTTTAAGTTGAGCCAATATTTTTCTTCCTGATCTGGTACTGTTCCCATTGTTTATCCATTTGGCTTTGCTGGGAACAGTCTCTCTGCAGGTACAATTGTGTGAACTACATGAGTAGGTATAAATAAATCTCACTGGAACTTGTCTATTAATTTCACTACAAATCCTGAAGAGGGCATAAACAGCCCAGCAGAAAAAAAGGGATGTAGCTAATGGATTTCAGCTATTTAAGATGTTACACAAGGCACTGCCTCCTGTGCTTTGTTGATTCTGGGGAGTGATTTTCAATTTCACAATAGGCTTTTTCCTCTTTTTAGCTAAGTTCTTCCTCTTTTATGCATGACTTTTTTTCTTGTTTGCAACTCTAAGCCTTGTAAGGGGAAAATGCAATTTTCCAGTTCCGGTTTGAGGTTGTTTTGCTGTAGTCTTGAAATACTGACTGATACCAGCCTAAGGAGTTAGACAGTTGATGAGGTATTGCTGTGAGGAATTGATATTATCACAATCTGTCAGAGGAACTCTATACAGAGGATTCTAGCGTCATTCAGAACGGTAGAGCAGCTCTTCAATACAAAAGCTTGTATCCCTACAAAATCAGCTTCATTTCCCCACCCACATCATTGCTCGATAAGAACATGTTGGGTGCTATCTAAGTGTTCAGGATTTTCTCTTTCTAGGTTGAAAAAGCCTAATGAATTCAATGTGACAGCTCTGCAAGCTGGGAGCAATTGCAATTTAAGGTTCTGCTTCCAGCACTCTGCTGCTCTAGCTGAGGCTTTCCTTTTAAGAGTCAGCTTCATTGACTGGCCTATTTCTGGAGAATTTTCTGGTAATTTCTGCAGAAAATGCTTTATCAACTATTATCGCATTTGCCACTGTATTTTAAAGCATCTGAATACTGCTTTTAGCAGGTCTGCATGACAGCAAGCATTATTGGGAAGAAACATTAAATGTACAAATTGGTTAGAAACTGCATTACAAAAGATGGGTTTTGAGTCCAGACAAAGTAGGTCTTTTTGTTATCTTCCTTATACTTATTCCATTCATTAAAGACCAAAGGGATCTGTTGGCTTATTGCAAACCATGTGCTACCAAATATCATATTGCAGACCTCAACACCCTCATCATCCCAAGTACAGTCTGTGCAAACAGGATTGTTCTGTGAAAACTCCTTGGGAAAATGCATGTAGGCAGCAAATGTGTACTCACTGTACCATCTTATTTTAATCTGTGCTTTGATCAAGACTGTTCACTGACTTCTTTCAGCAGCACACAAATAATATAAAAGCCCCAAGTCTGTGGAACAAAAGCAACTGTAAAGACTTTTTTAGGAGGAGAGAGCAGAGTAAGGAAGGGAAGGGAATTTCACCTGTCAGCAAGACAGCGTTCTCTATAGCTGATGCCTTTAGTTATTTGAAAGCAAGCAAGAGTATAAAATCTCTAGGGTTTGTTTCAGAAATGCTCAGCAAGGAATCTAAATACTGCAGTACCTAATTCAGGCAGTGAAAAGAGCTGAGCATCCCTTGTAAAGTAGGGGAGAAGGTCCTAAAGATCTCATAAAGAGACATCCATCTCCCAGCAGATATTAGGGCTCAATTAATTCACTGTAGCCTGTTGGAGCCTTGCAAGTAAACTCTGGATCAGGTCCCAAAGGCAAGATCAAACACCCATAAGGATAAAAAAGCTGCCTCAAACAAGAGTTTAACTTTCTAAGTCCTGCCACTTTGTTATAACAACATGCAAATTGGGAAGCCTCACACACCCCCAACCCCACCCCCACCCCCCATATCCCCCGGGTTCTTTTCC
>VZTX01017212.1:626066-662166 GCA_013400915.1 Pardalotus punctatus
CCGGGTTCTTTTCCGTCATTAAACGCAGCTGAAAAGTTAGATACTTCTGATTGCAGAGGCAGGTCTGGCTGTGCAGGTAGCACCATCCTCTTTGGGCTTTGCTGGAGGGTCCCTCTTTGTCAGGCCAGCGTGTGCCCCCTGTCTGCTGCTGGAGCTGGGCTCCAGCCCTGAGCAGGGCAGGGGGGCTGCAGCCCCAGCACACGGCTGCTGGAGTGGGGCCCCTGGCCGCAGGGAATGTGGGAATCCTGAGCTGAGCAAGGGAGAGAGCAAAAGGACAGGTTACTCTGTAATCTACCTGCCTGACATGGCACAAGAAGACGTGTTTTCTGGTTTGTTTCTACTATTTTTGCGTTTTAAGGGGAACAGGGACTGGAAGTGAATCAGCAAGAAGTCAGAGTTTGCCAGCCTGCTGGCATATGTTCCCTCAATGCCTTTGCTTGCATGTAGATATATTCATGGCTAAATCTTTTGCATTTGTTAGAACCAAAATCTGCAGCCATGTCAGTCTCATTTGTAGTCAAGTCTTCAGCCTGAGAGGTTTAAGTGGGGATGTTACAACGTTTACACACTCTGTCAAGTAACTGCCTGTAATTTTTAGTAACATGAGAGGGGAAGAAACCAAGATCTAAGCAGAAGATTTGAATAAATAACGCTGCAACTGTCTTACGCTTTTGATGAATGAGCATGATTTTGGATCCTGAGTATATGGATAACTGCATCTAGTCAAAATGAGACAAAATTAAATAATGTGGAGTACAAATATCTATGCATAGGACAAGTACGTTCTGGCATTTTCAATAGCCCTATGTTCTTTTGCACAAGGGAAAGCGTGTGCGTGTATAAATGTATACTAATTCACTAGAATCCTGCCAAAGACCTCATTCTCAAATTAAGAAAATGGGGAGAAAGAAACAATAGGCACAAATCAAAATATAGGAAATTCCATTTCAATATAAGAAACAATATTTCTTTTTCTGTGATGTTGACCAAACACTGGCACAGGTTGCCCATAGAGATTGTGGGTCTCCCTCTTTGGAGGCACTTAAAACCCAATTTAAGATGGCCCTGAGAAACCTACTTTGGCTGACCCTAATTAGAACAGAGGGCTTGGAATAGATGATCTCCAGAGATGCTTTCCAACCTCAGTGACACTCTGGTTCCATGAACTGTAACAAGATCAGCCTCTCTGAGAGTGCCTGATGGATGTTTCCCTAGTAACTTGCTGTTTCCAAAATGTCACTTGGTCTCTTTAGAGAAGTGAATATCAGAAACGTTACCAAAAAAATTAAATCTTCCTTTATTTTCTCCTTACATAATTTTGACTTTTTTCCCTTGCAAACACTTCAAGATCTTCTCTAGTCATTGAACAGACTAATTTGTGGTTTCCACTTGTTGTACACTTTTCTGCAAGCTATTTCTCATTACTGTTTCTCTTCTGCCCACAGTTTTTCACAGTTGTTCACTTCCATCCTGTATCAGCTTGGAGCAATTGGTAGGACCAGACTAAATAGTATTGTTGACAAATGAGCTACTTACCATAATAAAAAAGTTATTTTGTTGTCATTCTCTACCCCCCTTAAAAGGAGATATGATTGCGTGAAATAAAGATCCCATTCCTTCAGATAAGTCACTTTGATCTGAAGTTCCCAAACATTAACTTCCTGCCTCTTCTTGCATCTGTAGTTTTATCTACAAATCTTCTCAATTCATATCGCTACTCAAAAGCAATATTCATTGAAGATGTTTTTTAAGAGGCTAGGAACACAACTTCATGGATAGTTGCCTGCATATATTTGCATGTGCAGTTATTGCAATTCCTTAATAAAAAGTAGGCCGTGAGGTTTTTAATCCACATTATAGGCTTATAGCTAGCGTTTTTACACACATTTTAAGACTTTCTTATTTTTCAGCTCTTTTCTTTTTCCTATTCTTTGGTTTCCTTTTTAATAAAACTCTTAATTATCATTATAAATTAGTGGTGACTCAGAAAGCACAGAAAGGTGAAAATTTTATTTTTTCTAGATTTTAGAAAAGCAGGTTAAAAATATGTAGAGTTCAAAGGTATCTGCAAGTGATGAGAAGAGGCAACTCACAAAGGCTGATACTGCCTCAGCAAAGTGGCATTTCTCACCTACCCCCAGCTCTGAAAAACTCCGAGATACTGCACTGTAAGCATTGAGAGAAGTTGCTTACAGCTCAAATACTCACTCATACATAAGTTGATTTTCTTTGGCAGCTGTCAACAAAGAAATTATTCTCAATGATGGACTTTATTACCATGTTTTAAATTAAGCCATTAATTGATTATAAAATTGGTATCCTCCCTTTACCAAGATGTTGAGCAGCTATTCTTGCCTAAGGCTGTAGTCTACAGCATTCCTTCATATTCCTGTATCTGAAATTCTTAAAGAAATCTGGGTGAGGTATTTCCATTGAACATAATTATATTCTTCATCTGCTTGCTTATGTGACCTTGAAAATTAAAGAGATAATCCTTATGGTAGTCAAAAATTTTGGTTCTAGAGCCGATGTATCTTCATGTCCTATGCATTACAAAAGGTAGAAGATCACTTTACTGTCTAATATTTCCCTTCATCCATGTCCCCCTCCTGCCTGGCTGTAACTCACTGTTTACCATTTCAGTCTCTGACTGAGGTATAGGCACATTTGTTGAGACAAAAATTGGTACCTCTAACTCCTTAACAAAGCTTTTTTGAGCTGACTACCTCCTGTATAGTCTTGAATTTTACCCTACATGTTGCTACACTAGTCTAATCTGCTGCTCTTTTCTAAATTTCAAGTTGCAATTTGTAGTTTATTTAGTTACAATACTCCAGGAGTGGCTGTAAAGTCCTTTCTCACATAGAACATAAATAAATACAGTACCTCTAGTCAATGAATCTTCACACAATTAGAGAAAACCTGTAAATTATCCTTAGACTAAATTACTCTTTGACTCTAAATTAGTTGGACAGAAACATGGTGTTGAAAAAAGACAATTTCAGATGCATGTCTTCCTCTTTGGTACTAGAGGAATGTCAATGTTTACATTAATAGCCTGCAATGCAAGCCAGGTCTATCAAGAGCAGCTGAAGGGAACTGCATGGAAATGCTGATGGGAGTAGGAACAATACAGGACCTAATGTCTTTAAAGTATCCTCTTTGTAGAGGAGAATGTTCTTTTAGATGTTGAAGTAATTGTTTTGGTCTCAGTCTCCATTTGAGAAAGGCTTGTTTGAAACAAGAGCCATTGTAATTTATAACCAGAATTTATAACCACTCTTCTATTTTTTTACAAATTTTATTTAAGAAATACAATACAAATTTTTGAAACCTGGACTCAGAATCTGTTCTCATGCTGAGTAATCCCTTATGTCAGGCATCGCTTAGGATGCTGCAGACAGCTGTTAAATTGTACTCTACTATGGTGGCAGTCTTGGTTTCTTGGATTATTGTAGGTTACGACTGTTATTAGCTGAGAGCAAACACCAGAATTTTGCTAAGCTGCCTGCTACTGAAATTGGTGATGCAGCTGTAGACAGTCTGTTGAGTAAGGTTGCTGAGTTGTGAGCTTCAGACCCAAACATACCATCTAGTTCTGTTTCATTTGGTTGCTTGCTTGCTACCTGAAACTTTCCCTGACATTGATAATGTCAAAGGGTTAAATCACAGGAAAATTTTGGTGATCTCCATTAGGGAAAATGCACTTCACCTTCAGAAAGGGCAGCATGATCTACAGCGTGTTTCAACAGCAGGGTTTAAATGAGTTCTGTAGAGGTTTGTTGTTGAGACAAGCTCTGGAAATGTGTTTTGTTGTATTGCAAGGTTTAGATGTACAAATGGATATTGCTTTTAAATGTGCCCACTTCCATTCATTTTGTGTCTTTAAATGAAGGACATACTTACCTCTGAGGCATGGTTACCTCTAGTGATCCTGTTCTAGCACATTTAAACAGCTCACATGTTGATGAAGGATTTGTTTATTTTTCTGTGTGCTTCCTCAAATTACCTTCTCCATTTTTCTTTTCATGTCCCAGCACTATTGTGCAAATAGGTAGGATATATACTCAGAGAATGCTAAAGGTAATTATATTACAGCTTTTCTTACTGTTCTAGCAATTGGACCGATAAGGGTAATGCAATCAGCTAAAGGAATATCTTCACAAACTCCTCATAAGGCTATAACATCCATGGATAAATTTGCTTGAGAGTATTCAATAGGACCAGTGAAAACAAGAGAGGTTTGACTTTTCTCAATGTGATGCTGATATTGGTGAGCAGGCATACATAAGTTTTCTGTCCAAGGTGTGCTGAATAAGGTAAAGTTTTTATTCCTATAGGCAGATTGGTCACAGGCAGTACTTACGTATATACAGCCTTTGAAATGTCAGTTACCACCAAGATTTCAATGTGGCCCTTAGTAGAACCAATTTCTCTTAGTTCAGCAAAATGATATGAAAGGAAAACTAAGTATCTTTCCACTAATTCTTTTTTCCTCTGTATAAGTAATCATTTCAAATATTTAATATTATTGTTTTTGAAAATGGCTATACTTCAAGTAAGATACAGGTTTTTTGTGGTTTTCTCATTTTGATAAGGATGTTGATTAAAGTTTTAGAAAATTCTTCTCCAAATAGATCAATATTTTAATCTATTACCATTTCATATTGCTTTTGAATCTGATAATTCTTTTGCAAAATGATGAAGTCTCTGGAATAATATGAATGCATCTATATGCATTATAATATATACATGATAGATTTTTGATTATGTGAGCGCCCATACTGGAAAAAGCCCGGCTGGTAGTCAAAAGCAAGAAGTTCCCTTATTTTCAGAAACTATGAATGGCAATAAAAATATAAACTCTCCAAATAAAATATATACGTAGGTATATGTATATATTTATACATATAAAAATTGGGAGACTGGATACAGGAAGTTAATAAAATAATTAATTGAAATTCAAAATCCTTTGGTCCACTGTAGTTACAGTACATAGGAAGTTGCTTAGTAGGGAAAACAGACAATAAAGGAAGTATACACAGCCTGCACTTCCAGATAGTCAAGTCAGCTCTAGCATTGGCTCTCCTTTAAAGTAGCCAGTTAGGGTTGGAGAAATTGGCTACAATAATGGAAATCATATAGAATGAGGTCTATATATACACAAAGCAATAATACCATCATTTAAATGAGTACTCTTGAAGTCTGAAATTATAATTTACTTAATACCCTTGGAGGAAAGGTATGTAGAAGTGTGATGTTGTCGGTATTATTTATCAGCATTGAAATATCTGGGCTGTCAGTCATTGAATCAATCCAACTCACACTAAGCATTACCAAAAATCATTACCATCTACTGACTTTCCAATGAAATGGTCTTTGTGTTATTTGTGAGACTCAATCTTTGAAACATTGCAGCTGTGCTTTTCAAACTTGAAATTGCAAGTCATTCCAGCTAAAAGGTCAGAGCTTTTTCTGATCAAATTGTGCATAGATATTTGCTTGACAAGGCAAAATGAAATCATGTTATCCAAAGAAAATATTACAACCTGATTTTTTTTCTACTAATCTCTTTTGTAGTGGGAAGTTTTGCATTTCAAGGCTGCTGAGTTCTGTCCTTTTGACTCCCTCTTCATTCTTTTGAAATGCAATTACTGCTCAATGAAATGTTATTGTGCTATCCTATTTTTACAACTGCTCCATGATGTACTGTCCAGTGTTGTAGTTAAATATTGTTGCTAAATTTTCTTCCTATATCAAGTTATCAAAATTTTATAATTAAGTAAAATGCAAGGATCATAGTAATTTTGCGTGTTGTTTTGTAAACACAGGACAATATCTGCAAAGACACATCACCAGGCAAATAACTTCAATATATTTGAAGGAATGGTCTGCCATGGAGTTCCAGTTGCAACAGTTTCAAGAGGCAAAGTGGTTTATGAAGGCGGAGTTTTCAATGTCACAGCAGGAGAAGGCAAATATGTCTCCCGTCCACCATTCTCTCCATATGTCTACAAACGAGTCAGGCAGCGGGAACAGGTTAATTAAACTAATAAATCTCTGTAATGCCTTGTACAACATGAGGATAACTAGCTCTTGGGAAGAGAAGTTTGGGGATTCAATGGTAATTTTCCTTACTAATCAAAATATGCCAAGGTGGGAGGAAAGGAAATGAAGGACTCAATTTTTATTGCTCTTTATCTTACAGAAGAATATCATAGACTAGTTCTTGCTCTTACAGTAGTCTGTACAGCTCATGAACTAAGCCTCAGTACTTTTAAAAATAAATGTGCCCTACTTGCAATGAAAGTAGACAAAGTTTTGTTTCTGAGTAATCTAACTGCTACACTTCATCACTGATTTTGCTGAAAAACAGTCTAAACTCATATGCAAGAAGAAACCTTGCACCAAGGAAGAAATCAAAAATTTTCTAATTATTTCATGGATCAGATATTTTGAGCTAAACCCTGTAGAGAGTTGAACATTTTGCTGAGTTCCAGCAAGAATGTGTTAAAAGCTGAACATGTGCAAAGGGTGCTGCTGGGCCAATGAAGATAGCTCTGTCCAAGGTTTTTTCTCTTCTATTTTTTAAAGAGAAATATTTCAAATACATAAAGATTGAATTTTCAGTGCCTATTTACTGTGCAAGCATTCATGATGCTTTTGTGTCCTTAGTGTACTGTGAATAGGATTTTCAAAAGCACACAGAGTAAGCACATTTTAAAATCACCACCTGAATTAGTGAGATTCACTGAAGGATTTAAAAGTTGAATCAGACTAGCATCCATGTGAAATATGGCCCAGTGAAATGTTCCCAAGATAATTCTGTATATTTCTTTCTGCTGTTGTCTTGGTGGACTGAGAAGGGCATGTAAAAGTGGCTGAATAACGTTCTCCTCCAAAGACCACAATTTCACAGGAAGTAGTGAACTGCCTGCAAGTTCATTCACAAAATACAGTATCAAAACTAAACAGAACTGAAATTTATAAGAAATTTGATAATTACACAACTCTGAAAGACTTTCATGAATGTAGTGGTTTCCACTTCCCATCAAAGCTACAGAGAATTTTCTCTTAACCCAAATATCAATTGCAGTATGTTCTCAGAAGTGATTTTTCAACCAGCTCAGCCTTCTGTAGCCAGCAGCTGAAATAGTGGGTGATAGATATCGACACAAGGCAGAATTTGCTTTGTTTCATTGATATTTATTAACCTCTCTTACCTGATGTGTTAAGAACACCACTGGAAAATGTGAATACTCTAACAAATAGAAGAATCCATAAAATGAGGTGTTACATATTAAGTTACTTTAAAAAATGGATCTAGAATTGGGTTGTTACAGTGTTGAACAGATTTCGCTGCCCAGCTCCTGACGAAAGCTGAGAACTGAACAGTTTAATACAAGTGCAAGGGATATTTTCCAGAAAGAAGTTAGATGAAAGTATTGGGATGCATGACATAGAAAGATGTGTTACAATAGGACTCCTGTTTCAATTTTGTCCAATTAGCAATTGCAATAGAAGACAATATATTGAAATATTTCCAATATTTTATTGCAGGTATGTCAACCACTTCCTGTCAAGAGAGCACCATATACAGGCACGGTCTCAGGAACACCCATCATGCAAAAATAACAGGCTCATTCCCCAGTTTTGGCTTTTGCAGGTAACCATCTCTTTTGGTTAGTAGAAATTGCTTTACTTAATGCTTCTCTGAAACTTCAAGAAAACCAAAATTAGCAGGCTGCCTATCTGGTGACAGGCTTGTCCGAAATAAGTCCTCTCAGAAGCTGAGTTGTCTCAGTATCTGTAAATTTGATGAAAAAGTGTGGCAGCCCAGGTATGGAGAACCTCTTTTTGATTGGAACCTCATTTTAAAAGTTCAGTTGAAAGAAACAGATGGAGTTTAAGTGCTAGACTGAGACATGGGTATGAAGGCCTATACAAAACCTAAGTTCAGTTAGCAACAGGAGTACAAACCGAAGCATGAGTGTTTGATTTGCAAATTTACAGAAAAAAAACCAAAATCGCAAACAAAAACAGCTTGATGTGAAAAATTAGATTTGTTACTGTCCTTGTGTTACAGACAATAACCCCCCCAACAAATGTGTTGTTTAGATTAAGGTGACAGATTTGTTTTGCAAAAATAAAAGCTGTCTTCACAAAAAAAGAAGGCTCCAGGGAGACCTTAGAGCAGCCTTTCAGTACCTAAAGGGAGTCTATAAGAGAGCTGGAGAGGGATTTTTTTACAAGGACATGGAGCAGGACAAGGTAGAATGGCTTTACACTGAAAAAGAGAGTAGGTTTACATTAGATATTAGGAAGAAATACTTAACTGTGAAGTTGGTAAGGAACTGGAACAGGTTACCCACAGAAGTTGTGGATGCCCCATCCCTGGAAGTGTTCAAGACCAAGCTGGATAGCAATCTGAGCAACCTGGTCTAGTGGAAGGTGTCCCTGCCCACGGCAGAGGGGTTGGAACTCGATGATCTTTAAGGTTCCTTTAACCCAAAACATTCTGTGATTCCATGAATAGAGGTGCTGCAGTCAGTGCCTGCAGTGTGTGAATTAGTGTAAGCTCATTGCTGCTAACAGAGGAATAGCACCCAGCACCTCCCTGTCCCTCCTCTCCAGTGTTCACAGTGGTAACTTGGTTATTGACAGTCCTTGTATATGCCCTGGTGCTTGGCAGATCTTTCTTTTTTGAGCTGATTTCCTTGCTAAGCCAGCAGAAATCAATTAACTTTGTTTTCTGAGTTAGTTTTCTCTTGCCCTGGTGAGTCAAAGTGTCTCTTAGAAGAACCTAGCACAGATCAAGGCAATGCAGCATATGGGTGGGGTAAGACAGCTGGGGACAAGGACTAGTGACAGCTCCTTTCCTCTAACTGTTTAACAAGCAGAAGAAATGCTTCAGGAAAAGGTGAAAACTAGGTAAGCCCTTCAGCAAGCACAGTCGAGCCACGATGCTGCTGGGTGTCAGCTGCTGCTGAAGGGTTGTCTGCTACAGCAGGGAAGTTGATTAACATGGGCCGGGGGGACAGTGAGTGACAGTAAACACAACAAAATCCAGGTTGAAGTTTTGGGTGTATATGGGTACCAACAATGCAATCAGCTAGTTTGAAAAACAATTTCCCAATAGATGAGCAGAAAGGCCCAGTTTGCACCCCACATGAAATGAGACTGTTCTTAGTGTTAATTAATGTGGGACAGGAACAAACCTGTAATGGTGGGAGGGTGAAATTAGATTTTCCACATTTCATGGTATCATTCCTTTAAAGCCACCTTACAGTGAACCTCATCCAGGGCATCAGTAGCAGCAACAGAGTATCCTATTTGTTTTTCTCTGTCATAAGGGAAAAAGCTTTTCTAATAGAGAGGACTAAAGGCTAAAGCTTCAATAGAGTGAGGGAGTAATAATCGTTCTTTCTAGCTTCTAGCACTCTTTCTCCATTATTACCTCTGAGTGACAAATTGCAAAGAAGGGATTTTCTTTTGAAAGATTATATCATATTGTCTTTTTCTTCTCTGTAGATAAAAGCAAATGAAAATGACCTTGCTATCCTCACCAGCAGTGCCTTCTGGGTCCAGCAATCAATCCACAATCAGCTTCTCAAGAGCCAACACGAAGCAACAGTAACCAATATACATTATACTTGGTTTCCTACATAAAATTGTCACTGAAATGTCTCTTTGAAAGGACTTTTGTTACAAGAACTGGAAAATTATTTTTATTAAATGGAGTAATAATAAAAAAAACTACAATAATAATGTGGCAACAGCTCTGTACATTCTTAAAAGAATATAAGTTTTGGGATGGCATTTCTTATGTTTATCTTTGGAAGGTATTAGCTACCCAATAAAGTAAAAGCAATGAACAATGGTGTTTAAGCACATTTTTTAATACAGAAATATGCTGGTTTAGGAGAATCCTCACTATTTTGGAGCTGCTGACACATCTCTATGTCACTCTTTTTAAGAAACTTTATATATTTTGTCCCCGCCAACTGCTCCACAAAGGATTTTTGGTGGGTTCAAGTATTTCCTTTGTTGAAGCCTAGGCAAACCTATGCTAACCATACTCATTAATTCACCTACAGTACCAGTTTGTGTTCTGGGTTTATGGAGAGACACATGCCCATCACCTGAAGTCTTGTGAAGTGACATCATCAGAGCAAAAATATAATGCATTAATGTCAAAAAACCTTTCTAACTGAAAATGTGAGGTTTTTCCCAATATAACTATTTTTTTTTTGTAGGATAGGATTCCTAATTAAAAAAAAAAAAAAAATCTTTTTTGTTCAATTTATCTGATTTCCCTTTTGAGAGGCTGTTGTACTTTTAGAAGCATGATTCTGCTACCATTTCTAGACAAATTTTGCCTTGAGAACTTGAATGTTGTTAAAAGTTGCACTTTCATATGTAATAGCTCTTCTTTCAATGCAGTTGTCACTGGGAAAAATTGAAGAGTGTCATGGATTAATTCCAGCTGGCAGCTAAGTACCACACAGACACTCCCTTGATTCCCCCCCCTCAGTTAGGTGGGGAAGAGAATCATCAGAAGAGTAAAAATTAGAAAACTCTTAGGTTGGGATAAAGACAGTTTAGCAGGTAAAGCAAAAGCCATGCACTCAAGCAAAGCGAAACAAGGAATTCACTCCCCATCATCAGGCAAGTGTTCAGGCATCCTCAGGAAAGCACTCTGAAAATCCCCCTGCTTCTCCCCCCAGTTTTACATGCTGAGCATGATGCCATATGGTCTAGGGCACTCCTGGGGTCTGTTGAGGTCAGCTGTCCTGGCTCTGTCCCATCCCATCTCCTCGTGCATGCCCAGCCCTCATACTGATGGGATGGGATAAGAAGCAGAAAAGGCCTTGATGCTGTGCTAGCACTGCTCATTGATAATGAAAACATCCTTGAATTATCAACACTGTTTCCAGCACAAATCCAAAACATAGTCCCATGTTAGCCACTGTGAAGAAAATTAACTCCACCCCAGCCAAAAACAGCACAGAGAGAAATGAGGCCAACACAAAATCACTTGTACAGTAAATTGATTACCCTATGTATAGAAACAATATAACCTGTACTTCTTTGCAACCAACAAGCCAAACAGGCACAGAAAGTGCTGCATATTTTAAGACATACACATTAAACATATGATCATTACTATTATTTTTGGCAGTGGAAAGCAGACTTGGTGTTCCTGCCATATTCACAGGCATACAGTGATGTATGAGCTTGCATGAAAAGCAAACTCCTATTAGGTCAGTAGTTCTTGTGTCTCTAAACAGCAAAGGAAGGTTTTCTTTGTAAGATGATGGAGGATGGTCATGGGTATGGTAGAGAAGATCTAGCACCAGTTCCCATTTCTCAGGTTGTCTTTGGGGTGGTAGAACAGCAGAACCAACAATCCAGCACCATCACAATGACTATTACAAGGAAACAAAGTTCACTGTTCAGTACAGTCTTCTGTACTGTCATGCTCTGCATCTCAGATGGTTGTCCAGTTTCCCTTTGCAATCAACACAGAAAAAGGTGCTTCTGCAACTTGATTTATCTCTGCATCAAGATCTCACACAGGTTAGGTGAATCTGTCTGGAGCAGCTATCATTTGGGATGAGGTGGGCAGTTTTCTCACAATACACGTTTGTCTCCACTGGCTACCAAGTGTGTGTAAATATGGCACAGATTTCCAGTCTGCAGCTGCCTTCCCCCCAGCTCTTCTTTGCATCTCAGAACTGGAATTTTCTTGCATGATGGATGCCTGTCTTTTCTTATGTTTTGTCTCATCAGTAGTGCAGGTCAACCATGAATCCATTCTTTCCAATTAATCTTTTGCTACCTTGGAAGAACAGCAGAAATTTGTTAAGAGTAAGGGGAAAAGCAGGGAGGAGAAAAGATCCATTTCTACCTTTAACAATAACTTACATTTGTGTGGAGTCTTCCACCTGAGACTTCAGGTTTTAACAATTATTAGAACCTTGCAGTTGATGCTATACCTGTGAGACAAGTAAATATAATTAGTATAAGTTTACAGTTGTGAGAACTATGGATGCTCAAGGACCTGAAATTACTCAGATGATTGAATACATGTAGCTGCCTTACATTTAACATCCAGTGTTCACTAAAGTGGGTCACTCAAGGCTAAAATGAATCAGTTATGACAGTGGTACTCAATTATGACAATGAAACCCAGGAGGAAAGGCTGCCAGTCCTTTGGATACTGTGGACATGCCCAGGCCTTTCAAATGTCCTTGGAGCTCTTGGGACACCTACTGAGATCAAAGTGATCCAAAAGATTGCACGTCATAAAAGCCTGAAGAAATGAAGTGAGTGATTTTTTTAAAGACAGGTGTTTTTGCAGTGTACTAGCAGCAAGTAGTTTTATCACCCATATAAACATCCATTTTGTAAACTGAAATCTCCAAACCATGAACATGTATTATCTGTGGAAAAATGTATATTCTTTTTAGGTTTCCTACTGATTTTTATTAGATTAGAAATGAGTGAGCTTCCTCCTGTATAATTAGCAAATAATTCCTGATCCCTATGTTGATACTTATTGCTCTGTATCATGGACTATTCTTCCTATAGGGGTTATACTTTGTTTTTTTCTTAAGAAATATCAAATTTTGAATTCCAGCTAGTCTTAATTATTGTACAGATGTCATGAAAGAAATTGCCTGCATATTGTGAACTGGGCTTTATACCAAATCATGTGCTATATTTTTACATCCTTGAGTGCAACAAGTTATTGAGCCTGTCAGGTTTGAAATATTTATGAATATTTGTTTTGCAATGACATGTGCTGGCCCTTGTACCTGAATTCTGCTTCAAGTCAATAGGTGCCAATTAATAGCCCTTGAGGAACTGTGGGTCATCAAAAGTATTTCAACTAAAGCTGAGACTGTCAGACTGAAAATCTCTGTCATCCTTGTTCTTTTTCCACTTACATGGGCTGTGCTATGATGGTGGGATCTTCATAGGGATGTAATATTGGGACTGCCCAGGTCTCTGTTCCAAAACACCAGTAATGAATTACAGCAGAGCCCAAACCAGCAGCAAGAGATTTTTTTTAGTAGGCATATAGTTTGGGATGCAATGGGATTACAATTATGTCAGCACAGGCCCTGAACTGGAGCACTGGAAGGAGCACTGACTGGTCTCTCAGCTGAGCCTCAGTCTCTAGACCCTGACAAGACTTCTGAGTTCATTCTACAATCTCATCCCTGAGCCATCACTTGCTCATTACATTCTCAAGTTGTTGCTGGGTCCGTGCTGTAACTGTTGTGCAACAGATGCCATGCACCAGGTGGAAAGGTGGTTTAGAGATGACTTCTGCAGCCCACACAGTTGTTTTGAGCCTTTCATGGGGATGTAAGACATTAATTCCTTTCCCAGATGTTTGAATCCTATCTCATTAGCCATAATACTCAGGCTTCTCCAGCACCTACTGAGAAAAGTGCTTGCTTCCTTTGACTCTTCCTTTAGTCCACTGGTCACTCATTGCTTTGAGAGTTGATACTGCTGCAATAAAATCCTCTTCCTCTGGGGCAATATCCACATGCAGAGGAACAAAGGTTCTGTTTTGTCAAGGCTAAAACACAGAACATCCTTTCCTTACTTAGCAGTTATCTTTGGGATTCTACTGGTTTCCTCCTCTTTCTTGTATGGAAATGTTGAAGATTCAAACACATTGTTAAAGTAAGGAAAAACCTCTGTTAACCATATTTTCATCACTCTCTGCACCCAGACAGAAATGTGGGACCTTTAGTACTCCATTGCCCCTGGTGATGTGGATTCCAGAGGCAGGAGCAGAACAGCAATTTGTGAGATTTGATCCCTGCATACATAATACTGCTTTCACCCCCATCATTTGCTAGAGAAAGCCTCATACAGACAGTATGTGTTTATTGCTCACTTGCTGGCATTCAGTTCACCCCCTTTGAAGCTCAAGGCTGTGGTGCAAACACCTACACCTGCAGCGCTTCTCTCTTCAGCCTGAAGCACCAGGGATGATCTCTGCCGAGCAGCAACTCTGGGCCATGTGGCTGTGCTGGGCCACTGGAGGGCAGGGCAGGTATGATGTATCAGCAGTGAAATGAGGAGGAAGGTGCTCTCATGCACACAGCACCAGTGAAACATGCTCGCGTTTTGAAATCTGTGTCCATAAGTCGACAATAACATCCCTATTCTCAGGCTTTATTTTATCAGCAGCATAGAGTGATCCTTTGATCCTTACTCTCCATTTTTGCAATGTAAAACAGAATTAAAGGAGAGACTTCGATTATTCATTTATTTTTTAATTGCATCTCTGGGCTATTTAAACTGTGATGGAAACAGTGAGTCAATGTGAAAATATTGACAGAGCAGGGGTCACAGTGAAAGCAGTTGCAAACCCAGCATCCTCTGACTTTGCACACCCAGCTGCTCACATGAAACGCTGCAACAAAACTACCACAGAGGAAAAGGAGCCTTTAGCTTGGCTTGGCTTTAGAAGCCAGCCAGGTTTGGGGGTATGGGGTGGTGATAAGAAGAGTTCCATAAACACAGTTGCTGAAAGGAAATGTCCTTGTTTGTATTCCACTCCAGGAGGGTCAGGAGCACTAACATGTCTCTCTGAATTACCTTCACAAGACAATCAGGTCAGCCTTTCATTAATTTTACAAACCAGATTTGATCCAATTGGAGGATTTTTCACAGTAAAACAAACAGCTTCTACACTAGTGAAGGACATTTAAAAAGGAAGTTGAGTTCTGCTGTGAGCTGAAATAACAGGGATGAATGAGTCAAAAGCCAAACCCAGACTTCTCAGTCTCTTGTTCTTAGTGCTAAATGCATTTCTGACAAGCCCTAGAGAGTCATTTAGAGACAAAGCCCAGTAACATGAAAGATATTATAAATATCTATTACACCAACAAATGACTAAAATCCTTAATTTCAACTGCTCCTATAGTTCCCTTGTGCTTGGCAAAAAGCACAGCATTACATGCTTTTATGTATGAGAAAGAATGATCTGTTTGAGATGAAGAAAACATACTAAAAGAGGAAAGGACTATGAATGACAGAGGAAAAGAGCCAAAATGAAATGTAGGAAATCTGAGGAGAGGGTAGGCAAGAAGAGGAACAGAAATGATTGTGGGTGGAATGCTGGTTTTTTTATTGTAACTTGTAGACTTTTTTTCTTTTCTTTTTTCTTTTTTTTTTTTTTTTTTTTTAAATAAAAAAGAACAACGGAATCCTGTGGTTGAGGGTTATGGTAAACAGAGAGGCCAAGGAAATAGCTCAACAACTTGCAGAGGAGACAGCTGAAGATAAACAAACCCACAGACTTCCCCTGCTCATAGGAAAGAAAAAAATGGAATAAAACAAAAAGCAAATAAGGTCTGGAGAGAATGAGAAGTATGTATAATTTCAGGGGAGCAACAGAGCTGCCTCTGCATTTGTACAGCTAAAGAGAGAGACTGGGCAGCTGAAGAAATAGATCTAGTACTAGAGGTCAGGGTAAGAACTGTCCTACCACTGATACAAAACTCAATATCTTTGAGGCATAGAAGGTGGACTTGATTCAGAAAGTTTTTTAAAGTTATAAAAAAAAAGGTGCAGAATGTGCCATTTTCCCTGATAATGCAGGTTTAGGGAGATAGGGGAGAGCAAACTTATGTCCTTTGCTGTCCATTCAGCTGACCTTCAGCATATAGGTTTGCATGTGTATGGTCACAGAAACAAAGTGTGCATTGGCCCACTCAAGTATGTGACTCTTGTATGAGTGTAATGGTAACAATATATTGTCAGGTGGCACCCTGGTGCTGCCATAGCCTATTCACAAGTTAAAATAAGTTTTGTTGTGCATATCTAATATTTTTCCTGCCATGTTCTGTGCTAAAGTCAAAAATCACAGAATGGCTGAGGCTGTCAGGCAGCTCTAGAGACAGCTGCTCCAGCCCTGCTGCTCTGAGCTCCTCAAAGACGTGTCTAATGGGTTTTGAGTATCTACAAGGATGGAGATTCCGTAACCTCTCTGGGCATCCTATTTCCAGTGTTTGACCACCCTCAGAGTAAAAAAGGTTTTCTCGTGTTTCAATGATATACCAGACAACTTCCTGACCTTTATGTTTGGAAGTAGCTACCAGGGGAAATTGTTCCATCACCTTCCCACAGATTGAGTCTGACAAATCTTGTAGTTTCTCACATTTTCCTTCTTTCCCTGCTTGAAGATGGGAGTGACACGTGCTTTCTTCCTGTCCTCAGTAATCCCTCCTGATCACCATGACCTTTACAGAAAATTGAAATTTGCCTCTCAGTGACATAAACCAGCATGCTCAATACCCATGGATACCTCCCATCATGTCTTCTGGACTTCAGTATGACCTGTGTGACTGAGTGCTCTCTAAGCATGAGAGGTAACTCTTCCTTGCTCCAGCCTTTCCTTTGCATCTGAGAGGTCTGGTATGGCTAAAGATCAGTCTTACCTGTAGAGACCAAGACAAAGAAATACCTTGGGCTTTTCCATGTCTTCTGTCACTGGTAGTGGGGTCAAGTACTTTGGTAAAATGTTTACCGGGACTGAACATATTGTGCAGAAATACAATTAGTTACCCAAGCAGGATTGTCTTTTATCAGTTTGAAGGGTAAACTAAGCAGTACTTAGTTAAATGCCGTGACAGGTAGTGGTGGGCATTCAGGTACAATATTGGCTGAATTTCCTTAAGTAAATGAGAAGTGTATGGCATTGTCCTGAGAGCTCCGGACTTCCAGAACTCAAAATCCTAACAGATTCAGGCATCTCTCCCAATGACTGACCCACATCTGGGTCACTTTGATGAGCCATTCCCATGTGCTGCAAAGCATTTGCTTGCTCCTTGCAGAGCAACAGAGAGAAAAGGTATTGTGAGTAGGAATACCATCAAACAGGAAAGGCAAGAAACTCCAACTACAGCTTTCCTCCTGATGACAAGTGAAGGAGGTGGTGGTGTTTTGTGGCAGTGCTGTCACTCAGACTCGCTCCGTTATTTGACTTCTGACCAACTTGTCCTTTGGGACTGAAAGGAGCATATCCAACTCCTGCCAGCGATGAATTTGTCAGAACTCTGCCAAAAATGCTCAGCTGTTATTGGCATTTAACTCTTCCCCTTTCATCTGCAATGATACCAAGAGTGTTTCCTCTTATCAATAGTACATGGATAGCTATTCTGTTCTGTGAATCCAAATTTAGAGCAACCTTCTAATTTCTTCTCTCTCACCAGAATGCTTCTTGTTGGTGGTGCTTGACAGTAACACCTAAAATACAAGCAGACATTCTGCTACTATTCAGGGCTGTCCCACTTTAGCAAAAAAGAACATAGTCAGGCCTCTCAGAGACATTCGGCACAATCCTCAATAATGCATGGCTTTAATCCAGCACCATTTTTCAGAGACAAATTGTTGTCACACCAGTAACATGAACCACCTGCATCCATGGAGAAGTGAGACTTTCGAAGGTCCAAAGAAAAACAGTCTTCATGTTTTTCAGTTGTTTAGGTGGAAAATAACTTCTGACACTTGCTACCAAAGAGTTTTAAGTCTTTATTCATTCAGATAACAGAGACATTGATCAATGGCTGTCCCCAAACCATGCATGTATTATAGAGGAAGAGAGTAGAATTTCCTATTATGCAGCCTAAAAAAAGAAGCTGGCTGTGGCTGAACATCAGGAATACACAGCCTATTGTGTAGATTTTTTAGCTCTGCATTAAATCTCTAGAGCTATGTCAGTCATTCCTATGTCTTTAGGCTCTTTGCATTTGTTCTTGTGTCGTATGAAGGTCACCAATATTGGTTGAATAGGTGAAGCACTTCAGTTTTGGCTCAATTTTACTTCATTGAAGACAATGGTGCTTATGCAACATAATTAAGCCCATTTTTGTCTGTTCTGCAAGCATCCTCAGTCTGCAAGATTTAGAACATTGTTCATCTCTATGTGTATGCCCCACCTGATGCAATATCCGGGCTTACCTGAAACAGTGGCCAAAGTTAGGAGAATAAAAAGCAGACAAATTTATTAATGGCCTTTAGGTACTTTCAGGGCAAACAAAGCCCACTCGTGAGGCTACACCCAAAATAGACGCCAAGATCTTCACCTTTTCTAAGTTTTGTCCCACTGACATATCAGGCCCCAATTCTCCAATCACACCTTCAGGTGATGATGTCAACCACCCCAAGCTTGCTACCCCCATTCACTGTTGTTTACATATTTTGGGGCTCTGAGGCTCTGTCCTTGGATTTTTCAATCGAGAGGAATGTTTTGGATAAAACACTGGGAACAGAGGTTTTATGAAGCCTAGAACTACACACCAAGCTACAGATATATGAAGAATAGAAGCTAAAAATTCTTAAGGTATCACACCCTTTAAAGATGCCTTGTTTGCAGCCACAGCACCTGATTCCTCTCTATTCTAGCGCTTGTGAGCATTCTCACTTCTGTGTGTTACATTACCTCTCTCATGACTATCAAAGACATGGTACAATCTGCTCTAGTGGTACAGTATATGGATATGTGGAAGCATGAGACTAAGACCAAGAAAGGAATTCTAGAAAGGAGACAAGGAGCCACGGATGGCAAAGATCCAGGCTGAGGGGCTTGGGGCAGTTGAGGCTTGAAAAATAGATAGCAATGTCTAGAAACATCTAAGTCCCAGTTCTTGGCCATCCCAGAAGGCAATGGACAACCTCTGCTGTGTCTTCTGTCTTCAGTGTCTGTAAACATGAAGACAAACCTGCTGCCATCCTCTGTTAGTTCAACCCAAAGAGGTTTGTGCTGTAGTCCTAAAAGCTCCACACTGTTTTATTGCTTTTAGACAGAAGAACAGATCTTCTGTGATTTTCTCAAGTACCAGATAATGCAGACCCCAAATTGAAAAACAAGTATTAATGCAATCCAGAACAATTTGTTGTGAACTGCACACAATCCACAGTGGCACCTTTTCGAAACACTGCTGCTCAGCCATTGAGTTTGATATTTTTGCATTTTAAAATTAACATTCCATACAAAACATGGTGCGAAACACAGGTGGAGCTAAAGCATCTCAGCCATATCCAAAGATTCAATTGATCTTTTCCACATCATGCTGTCATTCTGCTACACTCCTTTCTTTCTTCCTCACTGCCTCTCTTGCCTTGAGTATAGGAAACCAAAAGTTTACCTGTAAGGACAGAAATATGATATATATGATAGTATTACTGAGTTAAGATCACCCAGACACTGATAGCCTGTGCAGTCAGTATTGAAGGCTGTAAAAATCCAAACTTTGAAACGAAGTATACGTGTGCAGCTATTTGGATTTGCCATAGGTATATACATGTGTGTTAGTTATTTCCATTAGTGTATGTATACATATATGTACACAATAAACATTTTTGCAAGCCAAAAGTTCTGTTTCCTAATGGTATTTGCAGTCACACTGTGTTTTAAAACAGAAATATATCACCTTGCATTTTACTAAGCAATACCTGAACATCTTTCTCAACATTTAGAGGCTGCTCTTACTGCCTAGTACTTTGCTGTCTAGATTGCAGGAATACTCTTAGTGCTTTTCATACGTTCAGGAAAACAAAGTTTCTTCTCTGGATAACTCTGAATCTGAGAAGTATTCTCTTGCCAGCACAATAGTCATTTGAGCATACCGATGTCATGTCTGAGGCATATGTGTTGAAGGACAGAACAAAACAATTAGATGATCTAATCTTACCATTAGTCTAATCTTACCATTAATCTTACCAACTTGTCTCTGACTCCTGAACACTGGGGAAAGTCTATTAACACATAATTAAAGTTAACAAGTGTTTAAGTATTTCCTGGGTCAGGCTACAACCCAGTGAGATTTATTTTTTTCCCTAGAGTTGATGGCTTACCGCTCTTGCAAACATGTTCTTCCCAGTTTTCTCTTGTAGCTTTGCTCTTTTTTTGAGTAATTTTGTATGCAAATAATGTATCCGTTTCATCTCAGTGTCCGGATAAAAGGAAATTGACACGAGTATTTTAAGTTGAGTCAGGAGGCCAGAGAATAACGTAAAAATTATTAAGAAGAAAACAATGACTCCAAGCTGGATCCATGTCGTGGAGAGAGCGAGCTCTGGATGAGGGATGCAGTTGTGCTTAAACAAAGGGATCTTGAAAGAATCAGTCTTTGCAATACGCTCTTTCATTAAAATGATATAGCTGTTCTCATTCTTCTGCACAAGAAAAGAGGGAAGAAGGCATTGGTTATAATACTGATTACCTCCTTTCTTAGTATTTCTCCCACTGGACATTCAGATTTACAAAAGACCATGAATCATCTAGACCATCCAGCATCTATATATGGTATGCTGAAAACTATATATTTATTGGTTATTTATAAATGCTTTGGACTGTGTTTTCATTATTTCTCTTGGGACAGTGTCCATCATTTTGGACTGTTAAGAATTTACCCTTTCAGTGGCTCTGATAGGGAAATATTTAGCTAACCTGGTTATAATGGTTTAATATTTTTCCAGTGCTGTGACTCTGCTCAGATCCCTGAGCAGAGAGGGACCCTGTTGGAGGGTCTTTCATTGAGAGTACAACTGCAGAGCAAAGTGTTTTTCTCTTCATTTTTGTCTCAGCACATGATCAGCAGTGCTTCCACACCATGGTGGTTTAACATCAGCTAGAAATTAAACCCCAAATAAGCCACTCCCCTTCCAGGAAGAGAGGGACAAAGGCAGAGAGCATGGGTTGAGATAACAATTTACTGAAAGCAACAAGGAATGGAATAAGAGATGCACTGTAACAGCAGCAATATTAATAACAGAAGTATATAAAAAGAGAAAGTGGTGTACCTGAAAAACGTATTCACTACCTCAACTTCGTTCCACGTGGCCCTGGACAAAGACAAGATGGTGGATGCTCCCTACAGGTCACGTCTACCTGGCTCCCAGACAAAAACCAGATAGTGGCTCTTCCCGTGCCTGGCACCACATGGCTTTCCCCAGAAAAAGACAAGGTGGCAGGCAGTCACCACAGAACCCTCCCTGTCCCTGAGCTCAGGACAGCAGAAAACCATGATGGACAAACCCCCAAAAGTAAGACTGTCTGCATCACACCACGCCACTTCTTTGGACACTGGACTCAACTCTGTGCAGCTGCTTCCAGTACCGGCCCTGCCGCTATTGACTGCTCCACCCAGCTCCGCTTGGCTCCTTTCAGCTCAGCTCAGACGTGGATGCGCTCAGGCTCACTTCTGCCGCTTTGTTCCCTGCAGCTCCCTCCTGCACCATATCTCTGAGTCAAGTCTCCAAGGAACAGGAAGAGGATGGGCAGCAGAGGACAGGGCAGGCAGAGGAAGGGCTGATCCTGACAACCTTCCCAAAGGAGAGAGGGAGGCAAAAATGTCACACACCCAGGGGTGCTCACCCTTTGTTCGCCCGAAACCACACCTGCAGTGATGTTGTGGGTGGTATAGAGCAGCAACCCAGCCATGCCCACACGGCACTAAGCCCCGTCCCCTCTTTGCAGCCAGGCACTGGCCCAGGCAGTGCTCTGACCAAAGGCTGTCACACAAATGAGGCTGCCTGTCCTCCCCTTGGAGGTGCCTTTGCTTAGAAGAGCTGATGTCCTTCACTGCTTGTGAACTGAAATACTCAATGACGGGGTGAATTAGCCATGCTGCTGGGACCATACTGGCAGGCATCTATCTGTTCTGTGTGTAGGAACGCTGCAGGGACACTGAATGACCCAGGCCTCTTTTCTGACCATGTCAGATGAATATGCAGCACTTCCTTGTGGCTCTTCTAATCACCCTACAGAGGCCAGGCACTTTTGTTAGATGTTCATTGGATAAATCAAGTTCCCAAAGCATGCTACCCATTTTCAGCCTGTTAGCCTTTCCTTGACATTATCTGTTCCAAACTATGTCAGGATGTTTTATCCCTAAACTGAACCAATGTATAGGCAAGTAAAAACTGCATTAGAAACTCAGTATGAAACAGGGGTATCAGTGAATGAAGAATTTTATTGTTCATGCTAATTAATAAACATCTCAAGAAGTCACTGAGTCTGTCCTGCTCACCCAGCTTCCCTAAATCCCTGAGATCAGCAGCCCTGAGGCTTGTTAAAACAAATCTCTTGAGATTAACTTTTACATTCTACTGTAATTAGCTTTCCCTGCAGAACTAGAAAAAATCTGATGATGGCATAGTTTTCTGTTTTGAAGGAGTCAACCAGCTTTCCACATGAATGAACAATGCAGATAAAGAGAGCAAATTCATAGTACACAACCCATGAATCAGCCAGGCATGGTCAGGCTCAGGACTTCTGTCCATGGGTAGTGGGACTAAGTTCTTTCTTTGCCCTGACTTGGGTCACATCCAAGGCAAGTCACAATAAGAGCCTGCCCTCAAGGTACAAAGGACAGAAACATAGGCAGAACCCCAGACAACAGTACACAGCAAATAGTGAGGCTACAACACATTGATTAGGGTTGTGATCATTTGGGTTCTCCAGGGATGGAGACCCCACAACCTGTCTCAGAAACTTGTTCTATTGTTTGATCACTTGAAGAGTAAACAAAAAATGTATTTCCTTCAATTTGCCCTGATTTCCTCTTCTCCCTGAGTCATCACAGAATCACAGAACTATTAAGGTTGGAAAAGACCTCCAAGATCATTGAGTCCAGTCTTTGACCAAACACCATAACAGCTAAACCACTGAGTTGTTTTTGAACACTTCTAGGGATGGTTACTCCATTATTTACTCCCTGGGCAGCCTGTTCCAATTCTTGACAATCCTTTCATTGAAGAAATATTTCCTGTGTCTGGCTCCTCTTTCTTTCAGCCACTCCTCATCACTTATTTACACACACTTATAAGATCCCCTTGAGCCATCTCTCCTTCAGCCTGAACAGCTCCTGCCTCTTTTCATATGCTTTAGTCCCTTAATCATCTTCCTGATCCTTTCCTTGACTCCTCATTCCAGTATATTCCCCTCTTTCAGCAGGGTCTCAGCACTGCTAAGCAGAGAGGAAGGATCACATCCTGCAGCTTGCTGGCAATGCTCTGCCTAATACAGCCCAAAATAGCACTTTCTTTGCCCTAAGGGCACATTGCAGGCATGTGGTCAACTTGGTGTCCAACTATCAGGGCCTTTTTGTGCAAAGCCACCTCCTAGTCAGCTCCCAACATGTAACGTGCGTGGAGTTATTTCCCTTCAAGCACTGCAAGACATGGCATGTTCCTTTGCTGGACATTGTGAGGCTCCTCTCAGCCCAGCTCTCTAGCCTTTTCAAGTCCTTCTGAATGACAGCACAGTCCACTGGTGTTTCAGACACTCTTCCCAGCTCTATATTGCCTGCAGGCTTGTGTGGTTACAATCTGTTTGTCTTTGTAGGTCATTAAGGAAGAGGTTAAATAGTATAGGTTCCAGTGTCTACTCCTGGGGGACACCAGAAATGGCTTTGTACCACAAGTCAGAACATTTCAGTTCAAGAGTTCAGTCAATTTTCATTTCATGTCACTCTCCATGTATCTAGCCCACATTTCATCAGATTGTCAATGATGATTTTGTGTTTCAGTTCTCCAGCAGTGGAAGCCTTAACAAAAGCGAAATCAGCATCCACAGTTCTCCCTTCATTCAGCAACCCAGTGTTTGCATCACAGAAAGCTGTTACATTGGTCAGGCGCGATTTAGCCTTCATAAATCCATGCTTAACACTCCTAATAGATTTCCTGACCTTCATGTGTATGAAAATGCCTTCCATGGTTATATCCTCTGTCACTTTCCCAGGGATAAAGGTGAGGATGACCAGACTGTAGTTCCCTGAATCCTCCTCCTTCCCATTCTTGAAGATGGGAATGTCTCCCAGGCCCCACGATATTTCAAAGACAAAAGTGGCCTCGCAGTGACATCAGCCAGAACCCTCATCACCTGTGTGTGCCCATCAGGTGCATTGGATGCACATCTGGTTAAACATGCCCTAACTTGATTCTGCTCCACCAGGGTGAGCCTTCCTTGCTCCACACTTGCCCTTGTCTCCAAGGCCTGGGGTTCCTGAAGGCTGGTGTTCCTAGTAAAGGCACAACTGAAGATGCCATTCAGTACCCTGGGCTTTCTGTGTCCTTTGTTGCCACCAGGATCCCTCCTGCTCTTCACAGTGGGCCTACATTTCCCCATGGTTTTTGGGTTTTTTTTTCTTTTGCTGCTTATGGACCTGTAGAAGCCCTTTGTGCTGCCTTTCACCTGCCTTACCTGATTCAGCTCCAGGTGGGCTTTGGCTTTCCTTCCCCCATCATTATACATTCAGATAGTGTATTTACATTCCTCCTGGGACCGCTGGCCCTTCTTTCACTGAGTCTATGCTTTTTTCAAGAGCTCCTTGCTCATCCACGCTGGCTTCCTGCTGCTCTTGCTTGATTGAGTTAGGATGAATAATTCTTGAGCTATCAAACTGGGCATCTTTACTTTGCACTAAAGGCATCACTGCAGTGGTGAAATTTCCACCTTTAAGAATATCCAGACAAGACCCTGAGCAATTTGATCTGTCTCTGAAGTTTGCCACCAAATCACAGAATATTCTGAGTTGGAAGGTACCCACAAGAATCATCAAGTCCAGCTGTTAAGTGAATGACCCCTATGGGGACCAAACCCACAACCTTGGTGGCACTAGCACCATGCTCTAACCAGTTGTCCTTGTTTTAAGCATGAGGTTGGTCTTGTCAGCCTCCAGACTTACCTTGCAACCTAGGTACTCTATGGTTCTCTATGCTGCTGCTGCTCCTGCTAGAGAAACCTGAAGATTTTGGCAACGAGTTATTATTTCATGTGTTTGCACCCATGCATGCAACTGATGAACTCCTCACAACACTCAAAGGATGGTAGGCATCTCTTACATCAGTGTCATGGTGACTTTTGACTATGAGAATAGCGCTTCACAAATCTCAGGTTTGTGAGTTTCCAATTTCAAGCTTCCGTATTTCTTCATATATATATATGGAAGAATGAAAGTCCTTCTAAAATGTACCATTCTCTATAAATATGACAATGCTCTGGAAAAGAACTGTCTGGTTCCGTCCAACATATGTATCTGCAGAAGCAATGGCCCTTTATGAAATGAATGATATTCCAGGAAAGGATTGATGGCTCATTGGCTATATATCTGCTCTTGCAGCTGCTGAAGATGAAGAGAAATTTTTCAACACCAAACTAAGAAATATACAGTACTTACATTCTGAAAGAGGTTGAGTTGAACGTCTAGATCCGGTACTTCTTGGAGATATTTGTTCACAGAAATAATTAACCAATAAAACAAAGAGTCTACTGCAGCAAACAGAAGCCATATGCAAAGATGAATAATTACAGGGAGAAAGGAACATAGCATTTTTTTCCTGTCCTTTCTTGTGAAGAAGAAAGATGGGATTGTCACATAATCTTTTCTCTCTTTTCTGTTAAGTGGCAGAAGACAGGGTCTTTGCTGTTGCTTTTGGCGCTCATCAAATGCAATGAACTGTTTTGTGATATAAGTGTTCTTAAATTTGGTACTATGACAACCCACAAACTTTTTAATAAAGCGGCTAGTTCCAAAAGAAACTAGAAAAACCCCAACTATAGGCAATACTTTCTGACCTATATAGGGCAGTATAGTCAACATAAAAGATATCTGGTTAGCAATTCTCTGGATTTCTTGCTCTGTTGCATTTAGCTCTTGTTTTAATGCATCATCTGAAATTGAGTAAGATGGTGTGAATTTGTGCTTTAGGACCACTATATCTTTAGGTAGTTCAGTGGGAAGCTTGGCCGCCTCATAAATCCATTTTATCGCCTCAACATAATATTTTATCAAGGCAAATTGCTCCTGCTTTAAATGACAGGTTATACTGTCTGCCAGAACTTTTAGATTGTGAAAAATATTTTGGATGTTGTTGCCCACCACAACACCTGTGCCAGCAGTAATAAGAGCATCTCTGCCATTTTTCAGTCCGCAAGCAAAGAGGAACAGAACACTAAAACAGCGCAGGTGCTTGTAACAGAAGAGCACGATAGAAAGCAAAATCCAGATGAATCCAGAAATCAGTAAGGGCCCCAAAGAGGGGTGTGCCAAGGAGAAGTGCATGCTAAGGAAAAAAATAAAGCTGGAGAGGAAACCAACTGCAGAGCAAATGGCAAAAAGTTGCATCTGATACTTCCAGCCAGGCTTCCTTTCAGATATAAAAATTTCCCATGCGTTCTGTGCTATTGAGGCAAATGTTTGCATTTTCTTCTGATTGTTGCTGACACTGCAATGGCTCAAACTAAAAGGAAAGGAAAAGAAAAAGACTGTTATTTACAGGATCACACTACTGACAATGGTGTGCTTTTAACTGGCTGTCTGATACTTCTTCACATTGCAAAATATGCAGGTCTGACTCACATGGGGCTGAACTGCCACACAAGAGACCCAGATGTTTGTCCCCACTGTCACAGATGTAAATATTGAAGAGGTGACTCTAAAATGATTTCTATCTTTTGTCCTTTTATATTTTGAACACTTTGATTTCTTGTAGCAATGAGACAGACACTCTGCTTCTTGAGAAGAGAAACACTTTAATGCAGCTACAGATAGTCTTTTATACTATAGAGCGAGGCAGAACTTTTATACTGTGCTAAAAATATTCCAGCTAAAATTATACTTGTTAGCATTCTTGTTAACTAAATAAACACACACTGGCTGCCTGCCACTTCCTCTATCACCTCTCATGTGGCTGTCCACACTCTGTTCTGACCAATGAGGATTCTGGTCAGGCATCGATCACACAGGCGCTTATATAACTTGTTTTTGCCTGCATGTCAGCTATGCTTTTCCCAACAAGCTTTTCAATGAGCAAGAGTGAGCAAAAGGCCTTTCACTTTATTCTATAAGATTTTTCCTGTCTCCTACAATTTTTCATTAGCTATGAGAGATAACAGTTCACATGTACATGTGTGTGTGTGTGTAAGAGAGACACAAGCTTCCTGTAGCACCCACTGCTCCCCACAGACAATAGCTTTGCCTTGTAGGCACCAAGAAGGGAAACAGAAGAGCATGGAAACTTCCTATTGGTACCCCAATGGAGGGGAGTACAGCTCTATCTGTGGGGAGCAGCCAGAGCAGCTGCCAGGGAGGAAGGAGGTGGTAAAGCAGCATGTGCACACTGCCCAGGGATGGGGAGTGAAGCACAGCTTCTTCAGATGCAGGTAGGCTAGCACAAAGCAAAGGAAATGTGTCTCAGAGGCAGTCCTCCTTCTTTGGGTCTCTGCTGGAATAGCACAACTACAGACTGGTCCATATACAACAAGCTGTCCATGAGTCAGCAGTGGCCTGAAGAGCGATGGTATCCTGGGGTGCATTAAGAACACTTACAGCAGGTTGAGGGAGGGGATCCTGCCCCTCTGCTCAGCCCTGGTGAGGCACATCTGGAGCTCTGCGTCAGTTCTGGGCTCCTTCAAGAAGAGACATGGAGCTCCTGGAGCAGGCTCAGCAAAGGGCTGTAAAGATGATGAGGGAATTGAAGCATCTCTCTTAGGAGGACAGGCTGAGGGAGCTGAGCCTGCTCAGCCTTGAGAAGAGATGACTGAGAAGGAATCTCATCAATGTATACAAATATCTGAAGAGAAGGTGTCAAGAGGGTGGAGCCAGGCTCTTCTCAGTGGTGCCAAGCAACAGGACAAGAGCCAATGGGCAGAAAGTGATGCACAGGAAGTTCCACCTGAACTTGAGGAAGAATTCTTTACTGTTGTAAGGTCCCCAAAAATCTTGCTCATCATGGCTCTTGAAAGGGCTTATGGTTGTTCATATACTCTGAGTTAGATGCACAGGAGAAATACTGACAAGATATTCTCAAGAGGTCAAAACAACTAAAAAACTTTACTGGCAACTTTAGAAAATCAGAAAACTTTGGCAAAAAATTTAGTGCAACATTCAATCAACATAAAACACTTCTCAAAGTATTGACTTAGCAAACTTTAAGCCTAATCAATGTTAAGTTACTCAAAAATTCTGAGAAGAAATCATTAGAAACAGAAAGAGAGAAAGACAGAAAATATATAGAAAAGGATACACATAATTGCCACTCCTGGGTTCCAGTGGTGTTCAGCTGATAGAAATTCCAAAAGGAGGTAGAGTCAAGACATGTTTGCCTCATGTTCTGCTTTAAACACCCCTTGCCATTCCTGGGCCCTTTCCCCAGGTGGGACTTCCAACCATTTGGCCACTCAGGAGCTGGGAAAGGGGCTCCAGGGGTTGGGCTTTGCCTCCAGTGTGCCAGCGATTGATGGCCACTGCCAGGCTGGGATACAGGCTCTAGGGGCGCGGGGTGTAGGGTAGGGCACTGCCTCACCAGGACAAGGCTCAACCTGCCCCTTCCCCCCACAAATGCATCCCAAAATGTCTCGAGACATCAATCATTCCAGCCTCTCACAACCCTGAGGGTGACCAGGCACCGGAACAGGCTGCCAGAGAGGTTGTGGAATCTCCCTCGCTGGAGATACTCAAGAACCACCTGGACACAATCCTGTGCCAGGTGCTCTGGGATGATCCTGCTTGAGCAGGGAGGTTGGACCAGATGACCACTATGGTCCCTTCCAACCTTACCATTCTGAAATTTTGTGTTTAACACTTTTTAACCCTAATAGCTTGTGCTTGTCACCATCTCTCCTGCCTACCAGCATGCCTGCCCTGTAAATTACAGAGTATTTCTGTGATTCAATTCACTTTGATGGGAGACAGTTCAGCGCTCATATCTTTCCTTCTTGTTTTACAATATAATATTTATAGTGCAATTTGTGCAATGCAAGGTCAATTTATAGGCATATGAGCCTTTTAACATACTAGAACAAATGAGATACTAATTAAGTACAATAAACAGTGGTAAGCTTATCTTAAATAGGGAGCAGTTGTCCTTGCAAAATATATCCTGAAGATATTACTTTTTCTTTTGCTTAGCTTGAACACATCAGTTAGCCAGGAACTAAACTATAATTTTGTACACATACTGTATTCTTACTTAGCATTAGACTTTATGAATCCTGCTAGCATTCACTGCACCATTTTCCACTTCTTTTCATTGTAATTAGTTATTAGTTGTGTCATTATCCATTTTGTATGCAACAGGAGCTGAACATGATGGGGGCAAGCATCCATCCCCAGCTGGGACCTTCTTAGACTGATGTTCTGCAAGTGAAACTAGGAGGAGAGGCAGCCCATGAGCCACTGGGCTCCAGCTTTGCCATGAGCAGAGCTGCCCCACTGTTTATGTGGATGGTCTGCTTTGTCCTCTTTCTACTGAAAGACATTTTAGGAAACACAATCAAAAAAGGAGATGTTCACAATCCTGGAGTCAAGCAGAACCAGGCCTAACAGCCAGCAAACCTTATCAGTGAATCCTGAACTTCCTTGATCAGATCGTTAAACAGTGTGTGCTGCCACAACTGCTTTGTAGATCTAAGAAAAATTGCCTTGCAAAAGGAATACATCTGGCATTCTGTTCTTGATGTAAGAAGCCTTAATGACATGAAATGCAAAAAGACTAGCATTTAGCTAACACTGTCCAAAAACATCCGTGTGAGAAAACATATTTTGAGTTTTCTTTAGCAGCATTGATTTCACAGCTGTTCTCAGGCACAGTTTTTACATGGCTTTGAGTGTTTATATGTATGGGTATGGTGAATGTGGGTTAATGCTTATAAGCATTCAGTAAATGGCTGCAATATGTGTCTGAAATTTTGGCATGACTGCATTCTTAGATTTAACAAAAGTACTTCTGGAATGGGAGGCTGGAGACATGCAAAATATGGACAGAACTTGAAAACAATCAAAAAGTTTCCTTTTCTGGGCCGATTCAATGCTGTTACATGAGATCCCTGCAGTCCTCAGAACATACAGGATAGGTTTGTCCCTAACCTGCATGAACCCAGAGCTTTACGGCAGGAGAGGCACTGTAAGGACACAGTGAGTTTTGGAGCCCGGGGCATGGATGCTCAGGTGTCTTTCCATGATGACTGAAGGTTGTGAAGGGAGCATTCCCATCCCCTCCAGAGCCCATCTCTAAGCTCAGACGCTTCCAGAGCAAGAGTCAGGCTCACAGTGTGCATCTTTGTGGCTTGTCTGACACCTCAGGTTTCCCCCATAAGGCATCAGCAACAGGCATAGATCTTCAGCATTGAGTACAGGAGAATCACTCAAAGGACAAAAACTCTAAACCTAAACAAAATGTTTGGAGGCTGAGTATTCTTGTATCACCAGGCACTTAAACAGCTGTGAATGCTTGGGAAAGGAAAATAATACTCTGGCTTAGAGGTAGAAATAAATTTTTGGCACCACTAAAGAGGCTCATTCACAGATTAAAGAAATAGTAAACTTTGAGAGCTTTCTGGAATGATTCCTCTTGAAAATATAAATCACAAATGTTCTCCTGAAGCTGGTAGGTGCAGTTATGAATTCCAACAGGAGGCTGACAAGAACAAAACCTTAATTTCAATTGCAATGTGAAGAAAAGTATTTTTTCTTCTGTCCTGTAGCATGAACTAAGGTGGGAGCTGCTACCATTATTTATGTAGCATAAGGAAAGAATTATTCTTGGAAAGCATTTTCTTGCTCTGAACTGCCAATTTCTTTCCACCATAGTTTCTAGTGGTGAGAAACTCCCACTCCCACAGAGGGGAGCTGGAAACTCTTGTGCTCTAGTTCTGCTTCTGTATGCGATTTTTTTAGTTGGGTCCAAGGGGAACTCTCTATGCTTTAGTTTTCCTCTCTAGGAAATATTTACTTAGCTCTGGAAGCATGATATTCATCTACCATATGGCATGCTGGCAGGAGTAATTATTAAAACAAATTCTCCAAAGGATCCTGTCTGGCAAGGAGGTTGGGCCACAGTTCTTAAGGCTTGTGATGCACTGAATTTAATGCAATATATTTAAAAAGGTATTTTTCTAGTTTTATTTTAAAAGAGAAAAATTTAAAAGCATTTTTAAGATCCTGCTTGCGATATTTCAGATATGGCTACAGATTTGAGTAAGCAGAAGGCAAGTACATAGCATCAGGAGTCCCTAGAAAATGTCCTTCCAGCTCAGCCATGAGCTATACACTTATTTTGTAGTATGTGTTCATGCTATGTATGATTTCTTCCCTGCCTTCTACAGAGACTCCATATTCATCGTCCAAGAATTTGTGGCTGCCTCTACTACCAGTTTGGTCCTGTCCTCATCCCTTGCTCACCCTGCAGCTGATGATGGCTTGCTACAGAGAGAATGGAATAGAATAGGATAATTGAGTTAGAAGGGGCCAACAACAATCATCTAGTCCAACTGCAATAGATTGAAACTCTTTGCAGAGAGTACTTGTGAATCCTTCTCTGCCCAGGGTATTGCCTGCTTAGAGGTGAAGAGCAGGTCTAAATTTCTAGTATACGGATAAGCCACCCACAAAAACACCCTGACAATTTTTAATATAATGGAAGAAGCAGGTGTCTCCTAAAAATATATAGTGAGTAAAAGAATGGAATTTATTAAATAATTAGGGTTTGTTTTTTTTTAACAGAGACACAGCTGACTTGGCAAAGCATGAAAAAAGGAGTCAGATCACTAAGTCTACTTTCTATTTTGATACAGACCTAAGTCAGGCAAAGCATGGGGATTACAAGTGCCATTGAGATAGGACTGAGTAGTATCAACCAGTTTTGCACCTTCACACAAAGTCCAATCTCAGGAGCCTGGCAGTTTGGCAGGCCCTTTGCCCAGAATAGCATGCAGGATCCTTATACATAAAAACAAAGTCTTATTAAGAGAAACATTAGATTAAATAGGAAACTTACATTCCATTAATGCTCAAGCTTCACAGTGATCTTTGCCTTGCTTCAGCTACGCAGTGATCTTTGCCTCATAATCCCTGTTGGGATTTTATAAAGGAATTAAAAGAGAGAAAGCACACAATAAGAATATAAAAATGAATATTTCCTTTTTTGGCAGTTTCAAGAGCCTTTTTTTCTACCCTGAATCAGTTACATCAAAATGCAAGAAAATTACTTCCCTTTTTTAGATACTGAAAAAAAATCCAATGCAGGAGTTAGTCCCACAGTATTTCCTTTGGTCAATGCAGGGCATTCAACAGAGAAATAAAAGCCCAGTCAAAAATCCAGCAATGTTACTGTAGCTATCCCCAGAGCTTCATTGACACCCTCATCATTTCTCATGTTCACGTTATTTGCTTTTAGCTGCATGAGGAAAGAAAGTAAATGCTACTAAACACATTAAATAGAAGGGATGACTAAAATATCTAATTATATATGTGCACATAGGAACTTGAAATGCTAAACAACACAGCAATGCAAATATACCAATTTATACACAAGCAAAAACAAAGAAACAAGCAAAAACAGCAACTGATTGAGATCTCTTTATCTTCATGTATTGAAAATGATAGCATGGGAAAATTCTAAAGACTGCAAGATATTAAAATTTTTTTAGGATGCCACAAATTGATTAAATATCATCTAATAAAAGATATCTATAGCACTGGGCATTGGACCAGGTGATTTTTAAAGGGTTCTTCCAACCCAAGCCTTCTGTGATTCTGTGATGCTCACATCTGAGCTGTTTATATGTCAATGAAGAGAAAAGGGCATTTACCCAGAACCACTACTTCAGACCTGTTTTAGAAGTCCACCCTCACAGAAAATGGATTGCATTCTATGAGAACTTTTTCTCTAGCTCGACTGTCAGAAGTGTCCAGGTTACTCAGACAGAGCTATCCAAAGCCAAGGGAGATGAACCTCTCCCTGTGTTTCCTAATTGTCACCCCAGGTTGTATTTGACTAAGCTGGGCACTCAGAAAAGGACAGAGAAAATGTGTTGTGAGCAGCCATAGAATATGGACAGCTATGGAAGGGGTATAGAACAAGAAATCAAATTTTCTCACAACTCTATGGGCTGTGTTAGGGAGCTGTGATGCAACAAACACACAGACATATTCTTCCTTTAAAGCACTGGAAGGAATGGAGGCACAGTTTGGGAAACCCAAATGACAGTTTGCCTACTGCCAAAAACAACTCTCCAAAACACAGAAAATTCCAGTATGAGCGATGGAAGGGAACATGAGCAATTATATAGTCCCTTCTCCTACACAGAATAGCTCTATACATACTTCACAAAAATTTTCACAAACTTTAGGAACAGACCCTCCAATCAGGAAGGTGACAACAGTTAACATAAAGTAGGTCCTTTTACCTTAGAACAACTATCTCAGTCCGTGATTACTGTCCAAAGTTCATTGATATTACCCTTAAAGTGTTACTTACAGGCACTTCTGTAAAGCGTTTGAAGGTTCTTCACAGTGTTGTGTGTCCCTTGACTTTGGTGAGGAACCAAGATGGACAATAGTAAAAAATCTCACATGAGTAATTTTTTTTCCTATACCCTCCCTCAATGAGTCAGACACACTACAATTTTGAAATTGTACTGCTTTTGACAAAGATTCATGAGGAAGTAACTTATGCACAAGACCAAAATAGTATATAATTTGCAAGTGCCACTCTCCACCTTTTTTTCTGGCAGGGTAATAGATATCAGCAAATGAGTTCAGGGCCCAAATTTCAAAAAATTAATTTTATGTTGAGTAATGTTTTACATCTAGAACATTTTAGCTATTTTGGTACTTCCTTTGAAACTAGCAGCAATTCAGTACCCAAATAAATTTAAAGCTCTAATAATTTCCACTCCACAAACTTTTCTACTGAGATCTGTGCAAATACTTTTGTAGATAGTCTGTCAGAATATGGCCATAGAATAAGGCACACCTTAAATATACTCTAAATAAACAAATTATAAACAGGAGGGCAAAACTGTCATGCAGAGGAACTTTTGCTTTAACTTTGGCACTTAAACTTTTGTTTTAAATCTACTATTGGCTTCTGCAGACACAGTTGTCATCAGGACCATCTGATAAAGAGGACAACAGATTTGAAGTAAATCAAAGGCTGATACACAGCTTCACAAGGACAACAGCAACAAAAAGAGTAAGAGGGATTTTACACACCTGTGATACCTTTTCAATAACATCCTTCATACAATGCCTTTTTCAGACACTTTCAGAACTAACTTGCAATTATGGTTTCACTGTTTAACCTTTCAGATTCATTTTTCTCAGAAATGTCATAGGTGGTTTGGTACATAAGAAATTCTAAATTGGAGACTGACTCCCATTTAGACTCTGATTTCAAAGATCCAGAGCTGTACACCAGTCTTGGTTCTGTCCTTGAACTCTTTGCAGAGTCCAATCAGCAACTACTGTAGTGTTGGCATGTACATTATCTATCTGCCCTTGGTTGAGAAGCCCCTGCATGTAATTTTCCAGACAGCTGGTTTTCCAGCAGTTACTGATAGAACTGAAGTAGCGGATTGAGACCAGATTTCCTTTCCACAGAGCAGCCATAACCCTGCTCTTCCAAAAGGAACTACTGAACAAGTTCAGAAAGCTGGCAGACAGCAAGATGAACAGAGCACAGTGTTCATAGCATCTAAATTATGCATAATGTAGGGGTATAATTAGATACAGTGGACCATTTATAACTGGAGAAAGTCTCCGATTATTATAGGATGAATGGATGAAATGATCTCTTAGCAGAACATATCATTCATATTATGAAATAGGGGAAAATTCTGTCAAGGGATGCAGGTAAGCACATATTAAGTCACACCAAGCCTCTGTTGAACCCAGCATGTCAGACTTGATAGCAGCATAGAGCTGATGTTTACAGAATCACACAATGGGGTTTATGGACCATTTGGACATGGTCTAGGTGACCCTGTGTGAGTGTGGGGGGTTGAACCAGATGACCTCCAGAGGTCCCTTCCACCCTCAACCATTCTTTGATTCCATGACAGTTGAGATCCCTCTTTTTATTTTTCCAGCCTCTGAGGCCAAACCAAATGGCAGCACAACTGTCTGGAGTATGTGACACTCCTCTTAGGTTATTCTCATCTGCAAAGCTCCTGAGGGTGCACTCTTTCCAGATCAGTAATGAAGATGTTATGCTGTATTGGTGGCAGTACCAACTGGCAACACACCACTTGTGAACTTTGTATAACTGAACTTTGTGTTGCTGATCCCTGGGCCCAGTAGTTCATGCAGTTTCCAATCCAACTCATTGTCCATTTACCTACCCGATACTTTGTCAGTTTGTCTATGAGAATATTATGGGAGACAGTGTGGAAAGCCTTTCTGAAGGCGAGGTAAATGGCACCCACTGCTCTCCCCTCCCCTCCCCTCCCCTCCTCCACTTAGTTAGTCACCTTGTTGCAGTCTGTCGCATTGGGTAACCATGAATTCCCCTTTGTATATATGTGCTGAATACTCACTGCAAATTATTTACAGGATTAGCTGCTTTATAAACTTCCCAGGGATCAAAATAAGCCTGACCAGTTCCCTGAATCTTCCTCCTTCCCATTCCTGAAGATGGGAGTAGCATCTGCTTTCTTCCACTCTTCAGGAATGTCTCCCAGGCCCCACAACATTTCAAAGACAAAAGTGGCCTCACAGTGATGTCAGCCAGAACCTTCAGCACCTATGCATGCCCATCAGGTGCCGTGGTTGCACATTTGCTTAAATGTGCCTTAAGTTGATTCTCCTCCACCAAGGGTGAGTCTTCCTTGCTCCACACTTGACCCTGTGTGGTGGTTTTACTTGGCCCAGTTTTTGCTAGTGGGTAGGGAGGGGCACAAAGATGGCTCCTGTGTGTCCTGTGTGAAGGTTCTGGAAGTTTTTCACCCTGTCCAGCAGAGCCACTCTCTGATGGCTCTGAAGATGATGGACATGCTGCTGGCCAAACCTGGGCCCATTAGAGATGTTAGTTACACCTCTGTGAAAACATATTTAAGAACAAATCAAAACAATGGGTGCATGCACTTCTTTTTAGCCAGAGGAGGAGGAGGAGGTAAAAATATGTGAGGGAAAACAACATGGAGACACCAAGGTCAGTGGAGAAGGTGGGGGAGGAGGTGCTCCAGGTGCCGGAGCTGAAAACCCTCTGCTGGTCATAGTGAAGACCATGGGGGGAGCAGGTGGTCCCCCTGCAGCCCATGGAGTCCACGGGGGTGCAGAGA